>JABVXS010001316.1:0-15944 GCA_013365335.1 Madathamugadia hiepei | reverse complement strand
CTAACAAGTGGAAATGTCAAGAAATATATGACTATAAATAGGACAACCATCCTACCCAACAACAACAATCTCCATTGTCAATCTGTGATCACAGCAATCCATTTGACAAGACGGTCGTAGCTTTTTCCCACGTCCATGTCTAATGGCTGCACTGCAATGAAACATGAAGATGACGTACTACGTGCATTCAGACAATGGAACGTGCAGATGATTAGGTTAGCTGCATTCGCGCTGTGGTACAACTTCGCACGTACGAATTGCGTGATTTCGCCAAATTTTCTTAAAATTTAATACATTACCGATTTCTATGCAGTTACGTATACTGCAAGACATTTAAATTGTCAATTTTCGCATTTTATGCAGAAATTTATCTTATGTAACTTAGACAAGAAACTTGTTCAATTTTAGCTTGTGAGGCTTGAAATTATTAATGTTTCTTCCGATCGTCCAACAATTATTTTTCCTCACACGGCGTCTTATACCTCTAAAAATACCTTTTCATTAATGTATTCATCTTTCTTGAAAGTTCTCGAAATTGACCTATTCAACTGAAGTTCAGAAGCAACTGAGCTTATAAATTTATTATTCAATTTTTGTTTGATATTTGACATTCTTTATACATCTTACGTAGGGTGCGTTAAGACGTATAGGGCGGCGTTACGACATGGGTAATAACAAAAATTTGATCCAAAAGTAATTTCAAGTTTAAAGTAAGGAGGAACACTTCGAGACCTGAATTTAATATCTTCGCAGTTCAGGTAAAACAATTTTAAATCTTATCTGTATAGATGGAGTAAATTTAGGATGAACTTAGAAATTTGAAATCTAACTCTTTCACAAAAAAAGTTCATCGTAAAACAGTCTAAATTTATTTTTTAGTAAACAGATCTAATTTCAAAACACAACAAAACAATAAATAAAACAGTGCAAAAACACAAATTCAAATGGTGAAATTTTATGAATGAGTTAATAAAACATAAATAAAAAAGTTCAATAGATACAAGCGAAATGTTGAAGTACCATGAGATAAAAAATCAAAACCGATGAAATGGACTTATATACAATTCCACTGTCTTACATGCTGTTCCTCACGAATAACCACATTGATCCTTACCAGAAATCATAATTTACGTCCTACACTCCTATTCGATAACGTCTTGAACCGGTCCGACAGTTTTCGTGAGAAATTTCTTCCACTGCTTTGTTTCAGACTTGTTACTTGACTGATCGCCTACGACACTCCGCAGATGAAGTTCTGTAGTCGAATCGATTTTCAAAATCACTTAATGCTGGAGATTGATGTTTCCGATCCGTCACTTTGCAATGTGAACTAGACATTGTAGATTTTGCAGTATTTCGCTTTGTATTCAGACGTGACTGATGAGAATTACGTAACGTAGGAGAGCTGAAATGTTGCCACTTATCCCGGTCAAATGATCTCTCGCGTGGTGTATACGTTGTAATAATACGATGACGCTGTTGCTCCAAGCATCTATTTGGTACTGATCGTCTTTTTTCACGTGATCTCTTTTCCCGTCTGCCACGGGAATTGTAAGCAATACACGAACTCTCTCGCTCCTTTTCATGTTGCATCACCGTCACATGATTACACATTTTCGTAGAATTTTCTGAAATAACATTGAAAAGCTCACTAATCAACTTTTTCTGAATTTGAAAAACTAAAATCAGTACAGCTTTAACATTGAAAGTAAAATTCTAAATATTAATTCCGGATGCACAAAAACTCACTATTGGAATTGCTAATAGCTCTAGCTGGTTGCATTTCTTTTCTCCCTGCCACTGGACGAAGGCTGACCGTGTTCCGGCAATCATTTGATAACGCCAGTGTAACTTCACCACCATTTTGCCGAATATCACGAAGTAAGCTCTACATTTTCATTGGTAATTCAAATTAAACAATGAAATAAACAAAGTCATCATCCTAAATGTTTCGAAACTGAAAGATCTGTCTGTCTTTATCCATTGTCACTTTTATTCGCGCCATCACTTCTTTCTGCATTTGAGTCACTTTAAGCAAAAAAAATTAAACGATTTCAATTGCTGAAATAGCAATTTCTATTTCTTAAAACATTTATCAACAATACTTTCAATGCAGAACGGACTTTTTTTGGAGCGAGAAGACTATTAGTAGAAGTAAGTGTTGGCTTTCGTGGCAACTCCAGTACCACCGGTAATTCATCCGGGTTTTTATCTAGATGATTCGCTGCAAGCCATTCTTCCATTTTTGGTAAATTGTCAAATAACATTTCAATTGCGCAGCGTCCTTTCAATATTTTGGTGTATTTTGGTTTCAGCGAATTATTTTTTATGGATAACTGATGTTTGCATCGAGGACAAACCATCGTGCAGTTTCCTAGCAATCTGCAATTTTTTTTTCAGTAATAAATCGACGAGTTACAGTCTAGAGCGAACGTAAAATCAATCAGTTTGAAACAAAATTACAGGAGCATTGTTATCATTACGTTTAGTATTTGCAAAAAACGAAAAAAATTAACATTTAACCCTTATTTCTCCCCGATATATGCGCATAAAATAAGACACGCCTATCCATTCTAAAATAAGTTTGGTAAATCAAAATCTATGTAAAATTTAAAGACTTTCCAGCCCATAGAATGGCGAAAATTAGAAAGTCCTTCGAAAACTGAAGCTTTTGAAAAATATTACAGACAAAACTGTTCCTTCCCAAAACTACAGTGGCTCCAAACAGAGTTACATAGAGATTAAGCTATGGAAAACCGCAGTAGAAAAGATCTGCGCACATCACATACCACATTTGAAATATGGCTCCTCAAATAAAAAGTTAATTTATTTTAAAAATTAAAAAGAAATGTTTACTTTCTGGAAACTTTCCAAATACCAGCCATTTCATTTCTAACCATAAATATAAAAATTACTTCGTTTCAAGTTTCATATTTTCCTTTTTGAGAGCTGCAATTTGAGAACGAGCTGTAACTAGTAGGGAGTACATGTTGCGCACATAATTTTCTTTCTCTTCAGCAAATTTTTTCTCCAACTCCGCGATTTGTTTTGCGCAACTGTTTGATTCCTCATGCAACCACTGTTTTTCATCCCTTACCACATCTACTTTTTCAGGTTCACCACCTAAATTGTACCAAATGAATGAAAATGAAAGTCACATCAGAAAATGTAAGAAAAAAATCCTGATACTTGGAAAAAGGAGACGGGAAGAAGAGGACACGATAATTAAACATCAATTCCAGTAGTAAATGAGTGGACGAACAAATGAACCAACTTGAATGATGAGGATATCATTTTTGAGAAAACCTATAACTCAGATTTCCTGATACGGTTCAATCAATTACAATTTCGAAATTGGAAATATCTATTTCCGCTAGTTGCTCTTTTTAAACTTCTATTTCGGGTATCGCACATGAGTATACTACCTCATTATTCCGCATATCTATCCCTGACATTTCATGCCAATCCTGCTAACCGTCACTATATTTATGCATGATCATACTGTAAAGTGGAATACGCTTCCGTAAATAATTTCAAGAAAAAAATATTACGCACTGAAAAATCTGTAATGAATTCGCTCATCATGTAAACGCATCTAATAAGAAACAAGTCGCAGCAAATAGAAACTTTTTTTAATGTCATTTTGCTTTCAGGATAGAAACAAACCTAATGATTGGAAAATCCAGCTATCATCAACTGGTACCTCTTCCACTGGATTTTTTTGCGTTCTGTCTTCAACTACCAATGCATTTATATTTATTTTGTTAGCCGCATCTTTGTTCAACGGTGTGATCTTGGAGTAAAATTCGCTTGCTGCAACAATACCCTCATCGCAAACAATTTCATCGGAAAAATCACTATTATTCTTGTCATCATCTAGTTCGTCTTCTATATTAGAGTCATATTCCACCAATTCATCTGAAATCCATAAATTCCACTGAAACTATCTTAAAACAATATTCGAAATTCTACTCATACAATGTAAGGCTCAAATGAAAAATAAGAAATTTTGAACATTTTCAATAACAGAAAGAGTGGGTGCAATTATTATTCGAAGGTAAAATAAAAAAAACAAGAAAGGCTGTGCCTTTCTTGCACAAATCAGCGATTTCTCTTTGTATTAATAAAAAATTCAACTAACCATTAAATTTAACATCCAAATTGCGAAATAATCAAAAAAAAGGTAATTAAAATAGAATTCAATCATACCTTGAAAATTCATACTGTTCGAATCGTCCGATTCGTTTTTATTCAACATTCTATGATCCGAACAACTTTCCTCGTCATACTCCTCATTCACCTCACAGTCATTAGAATCTTCCGATTTATCGTCTGCTTCATTTTCTACATCGACATTACTCTCCTGTTGATTATCAGTACTTGCTTCGGGAGACATAGCTGATTGACAAGGTATTTCCAAATAGCAATTCGAGTGCAATGATCCAGCATTGACATGATCTGAAGACTGGAAGCATTTCACCGCCGAATTTATTTCTTCAATATTTACTGTGATCGAATATTCGCCAGCATTAGATTGTTTTGCGGGAATTTCCTCATCTTCACATATTTCGCCTTCTTCTAGATCATTACTTAATCTTCTAGACATTTTTGTTGAAATCTGAAATCTAATTAATCGATGACAGATAGAAGATATATGCAGCTGGTCGCACAAGAAGGAAGAACTGGTGTAAATGATTCGCAGATAATAAGGTGGGATGATAGAGATAATTTCAACATAGCTTCAAAGTTACTAAAAAAAAAAAGATGATTACTTTACCAACAAACATAATTCAAGCTTCTGAGCTAACAAGTATTTTTCAGTCTGCTTATTATCCCTTAAACAACTTGAGCATCGTAAGGGATTCGATGCAGTTCTGGACTGATGAAAATCAATTATTTGAAAATTTGAATTTTAAAAGTTCACAGATTCCGACAAACTTCAGATGATGAAAAATTTCAACAAAATAGTTTTGAAAATCTGGAATTTAGAACGAAGCAGTGATTTGATAGCAAAATGATAATTTATTGGAATAAGACCAACGATTAAAACGAGAAACTATTTAATAAAATCGCAAAGTGAATGATTACAGAGTAACATTTTTTTTAATGTCCTGACAAGCAAATAATCAGTAAATAATAAAATGACTAGTGAATTCTTAATTAATAGTGTTACTGGACAAGAAAGAAAAGAAATTCCAGTCAGGTTATTAATGGATAATAAAATATCATCAAGCAGTTATTTACAATCAATTACAACTTTTTAATAAAAATTAAAGCTAGATTTAACAGTGAATGATGATTTTATCACAAAGGTTATCGTTAGGCAGTAATGATCACTTTCATGGTGAGATCACTTAAAAGCAAAACTTAAAAAGCAAAGCTAGAACGCACACGTGTACACGTGCGTATACGCACACGCGGTGAGGCGCAAATACATGCGCACACACATACAACGTGAATACAAATACAGATTACGTGAAATTGTGGATGTCAGCTCTGTCCACTAAGTGAAAACTTCCCGGATTTTTTCATTTCCCGAAAGCCCCCACTTTCTGCTTTCTCCTCTAAAGGTATAAATTGGTCGTGATCTTCGACAGGTAAAATGACAGCGAGATGAAGACTGAAAGAGGAGGAGAGAGAGACAAAGATAGAGAGAAAAAGACAAAAAAACCTCTGGCAAAAAGTCAAAACTATCTCGTCACTTTTCACCTTCATGATTCGCACGAGCAGCCGTTACTAATATCATTTCAGGTTGGATCCGGTAATTTCATCATTTCCTTCCGTCCTTTTTTTTTTATCAATCATCTTCTTTTGAGCGGAAAAAAAGTCCGAAATATTTCTCCAGGTGTGACATGTGAGAATGAATTTTACCCGCTAAAATTCCTGATATTTCATGAGCTTACATGAATCGCAAAAAGAAACAGAACAGGACCAAATCCCTTTGTCTTATAGTCGCATTATAATCAACGTTCATTCAATACAGGACTTTGGACAATATTTTTGCTCAATCATTTTTATATGATATCTCTCACTAAAATGTATTTGTGAAAATATTATTATTGATTTTCTCGCTAAGAGCCAATTCCTGCAAAGATTAACGTTAAGTACTGGACCTGACCAAATTTAGACAATATTTCTGGATGACGTTGATCAATGCTATCACTGGAACTACATATATCCCTGTTTAAATTTTTGCATTTGAAACTGCTACTGAAAGCATCTTATTTCATTGGCACATTGCTCAATACAATCACTGAAACTGCCAAATATTCTTGAAAATACTCTATATCCCCGAATGAATTAACAAAAATGCATATTGCAAGAGCTATAATTTAACCATAAGATGGCTTATTATTCTTCTTTCTCTTTGCATTATTCTCTAACGTAATCAGAGCTTAGTAAGTAAATAGAAGAAAACCGCTAGCTGCGAAAATTCTGAGAGAAAAAAAACTGAACGAAATTTAAACGACCCGGAAGAAAATGCAATAGCGCTGCAAAATGCTACGCAGATAGAAAAATCCCGCGAGTTACAAATTTGAACATTTTCACGTAATCATTTGTGATGTGTCACGTAGTTCTTACGATTTTTTCCTATTCGAAATTAAATTCAAATATGATTATGGATTCAACTCAGCACTTTATTCAGATGAGATTGTGTTAGCTTTAACTTCCAATAGAAGTGGATATATTGCTTAATTGCAAAATTCTGAATTTGAAAATAGGTATTATTCAGCTGGAAATTTCATTTCGCATATAAATTGATAAATTTCACTGGCAGTATGATATAAATTGGAACATTTAGTTAACAATGTGTGATGATAGTTTCAATGTTGCAACAGTGCCTCGTCACGCTGTATTTGGGCAAGCTGGTAGCGGTGATGGTGGTGATGATGAGAGTACGTTAGGTGATCGATTCTTCGTACGTTTCCATTTTAATTTTTTTCTTCTTATGTGAAAAACATAATTAATTGGATTACGTCTGATTTTTTAACGATTAAAAAACTCAAAATTTCCATAGCAGGAAGTATTTATTCGATGTTTATAAACTGATTCAAATTTGTTAAATTTTTATATTGTGACTAGCAAATATGTACCAACTGAAAATAGTTAAAAATTTCGTGGGACGAAAATTTATTCCAACTGTTCGTTTGTTATTATTTGATTATCAAAAAATCTTGGTTGCGAATCTCATAATGCGTGCAATAATCATAATGCGTGTACCTTCACGATTCAATATCCTCGATTGGCGCTGGTCATTCTTGAGAAAGCACAATGTAAAGCATTTTAGACCTGATCAAGTGGACATTAAATAAATTTCAAGTTTTGACTCTGTAAAAAACGCCACTTGTTGTAGATTACAACTGAAAAGGGAGAAAGTCAATGGTTGTGCTTGGATATTTAACGTACAGATGTGTTTAAAGAAGATTTACAAGTCAAATTAAGCTTACTAAAAAAAATGCCACAGTTCTTTGCATTATTTCATCCTCTCTTTTCACTTACAGGATTTGTTACCTTTGCATGCAAATAACACAGCAATGGCCAATTCTGGTCATTGTATTTCATCACGTGGCAGTTGCAAACTTTTATCTCCAGATGTCCAGCAACAGGTTGCGCAAATACCGAAAGTTATAGTTACAGCTAGAGCTGCGGTAACATATCCAGCACATGCTGACAAGCTTATATCAGTAGACACAGTTGACTCATCAGCTGAAAATATTGACGGTAATGTCGTTTATGAATATAAAGTAGAAATAAACATTTGAAAACTTTTAATGTGCCAATAAACTTATCATTCGAACTATAAACTCTGAAAATAATGTATATTATTTTCGGTTTATTCTTACATGAGGTGACAGAGTAATTTCAGAGGATGTTCCATTTGAACTTAATCGTTTGGCAATGTTTCGTCCTCCATCGCGTACACGTTTGTCGGGACGTCGGTCGAATACAGTTCTACGAGGAGGTAGATTTTCATATGTATAGGTCACAAAATTCAAAAGTAAAACATTCTTGTTAAACACTAGCCTGGTTAACGAAATTTACAGAAAATACAGTGAATTTGTCAACATGTGCCGTGGAATCAAGTAATGGACCAAATAGTCATGCTATCAGGACAACGGCCAGCCGGATTTCCAAAATGCCTTCAAGCCTTTCAAATCAGGCCTTACGTTGCAGTGCTTCTCGTTCACTGTATCCGAAACAGGTACGCCAACGGTCTTTGGTTCGAGACAAAAACTGTATGCAGTCTCTTGAAATGAAACAGAGAATGGGATCGGTGACACGTGTACCAGCAACTAAGGTTCGAGCAGCAAGTGCTGAACCTAGAATCAAAAGGCCCATAATGGGTTTAGTGGACATGCAGGATACATCAGTAAGGAAGAAAGCCGAAACGGCTGCGCGAATCCAGCCATGTCGCCCTGTTCGTGTTCGCTCTTCCAGCACAAGCGCTGCTGCGACAAAAAATTTTACAATGGGAACTGAAAATGTCTTAAGAACAAATCGAATAACGTCGACTCAGCGTCAGAATGGAGTGGTTTCAAGTACCAGAACCGTCGTGAATGCAGAAAGAGTATCAGGGGCAATAAGAAAATTACCATATTCAGGACCTGAAACTAGAGCAAGAGCCAGAATTAAGCGGAGGTAAATTAGTGCTGATAAGTTTAAAATTTGTCATTTCGTTGTTAACTAATAGTTTTTGTAAAATGGTTAATTTTAAATGGGTATTTAAGAGGAACTGATAGACAAAGGAAGCTAGCAAGGGAGAGCATTATTTTTCTTCTAATCCGATCAAACTCTCGGTTCCTATGGAACACGGCAAATGTTTATAGCATTTATAAGTTCTGAATGACTGTGGTGAGCTCAGGTTAAGATACATAGGTTTTAAAACTATTGCTTTATTTGGTTAAATTTTCCCGATGGTGCGTAAGGCTTTTTATTAGAAATGAAGGATTTAGTGGTTAGGTTAAATTTATCACTGGAAAAACACATATTTTGAAAATTGCCGATAAATGAAATAATGCATGTATTCATTTTAGCGACGAGAATATTGAAGAGATGAAAATCAGTTCAGTGGTAAATATACCAAAAAAATCGATGCTCATGAAACCGCTACATGTTCGCCCTTTGACACAGCTGAATCAAAACATTCCAAGAAACGTTCTTGTTACTGGTACTAAGGTTGGTCGTTTTGTTTCAACATATCTGCCTAGTTTACTTCACCATTTTTATATAGTATCAACGTTATTTGATTATTTGATGAAAAATCGGGTATTTTTCGTTCCACAGTTAGTTAGGGAATCATTACTTGCAAGTAAATGAGCAGATATTGGAATGATCATAATAAATCTACAAAAATCATTAATAATTTTCTACATAAGGATATTCTAGATTAGGAGAGGAAAAGTTAAGGAGGTAATGTATTTCTGTGAAAACCAGTGATGTGAATCGGGAAATTTTTTCTCGACAAAGCTTTGACTACCTTTTCAGACTTCATGCACGGATTTTTTCTCGTGACAAATTCTTTAGGACAGCAAAAAAAGGACTGTATAGAGTGACTACGATTAACGGTATCTAACTAATGAATCATAACAGCATCTTAGGAAATATTAGATTTCTTCAGAGAACACAATTCATCACTTCGTGATCCGAAAGAGTTTATAGAATATATCACGTGTGCTACGTAACACAATCGTAATACATTCTAAAAAGAGTTTGAAGTGCCCTAATTTATTCTGTTGTAACTGGTAAATATCAAAATTCAAAGACTTGGCTAATAATACTTTTGTCGTTTATGTTCTCACGTCTTTAGAGTGCTGAAACAGGTCACATATCACGATCGCGAACTCGTGGTACTCATGAACCCATTCGCGTCGGAAATACCCGAGGCTAGTTTTTTCTTCATTCACTGACTGCAGAGTAAAAATCGGTCATCTCATCGCCAGAATTCTAGAATAATGCGGTTTGCTGTTTGATAAGCCTTCAAGCACAAACACTGTAGCTTAAGAACATCATAAGATTGTTTGCCGTTTATTTGGATAGTTTGTCAGGTTTATTTTAGAACGAGTCAAGGGTGCAGATGGTCTTCCACCGATCGAAAGCGAAAGTAATTTTCGGCAGTCATTGACTCGACGTCCAAAGGGAGGTGATTCGTTGGACCGTGATGTATCTAAAGCAGTAGGAAATGAGAACAGTTTGGTTTCCTTTATATATGTTTTAGTTCACATCCTGTTTATCACCTGTTTTCCATATCATAGGATGACAAAGAAACTTTACTTTCTTTGCTATTCAGCAAAATTCTTCACTGATGACTCCTCAAATTTATAGATGAAATTTGGACAGTTGTTACGAAGAAATCAGAGTCTGTGCTCGAATTTGCACCTTGTTTACGAAGTCGTGTTGCAGCAAAGGTAAGGCCTTTTTTGGAAAATAGTATACTGTTGAGTTAGTCGATTAGCGAAACAAAGTTTAAATTTATTTTGGGCTTCTTTATTTTCAGACATTGATAGTTTGTTTGTTTTTTCTTATATCCATTTTTCTGTATATTCACTTTTGGAATTTCGTACTTTTCACACTTCAAAAGTTCATCTCTCAGATTTCAATGGATTAACAGTATGCGTAAACCATCGTTTTATGAGTAGCTAGAAAGCACATGAAAACATTCCTGATGGTAAAAATTGAAAACCAACCCTTTATATGCTAAAAGTTTTCATGTTTTTGCGGGGTGAGTAACAAGCTGAAACCAGTAAATTTTTGTAGCAGCAAACAGAATAACCTGTCGCTGTATTTTATTTTCGAGACTTTCTTGATCTTCTATATTTAGATTATTTCGATGGGTGGGCTGCAAACAACCCTTGGGATAATCTCATAATTTCAGAACTAACGAGTATCTTAATTTGCTGTTAACTAAATGCTGGATCATCTTTTTAAAGAATTTTACTTTTTGAGTTCTGTTGTCTTTAAATGATACAGGTATTATAATTCATCAATTTTCAACTTACTGTTGGCTGTAGCATTTAGTTTTCTGCATTTTGTGTTTGATTATTTTTTCAGAAAATGGAGTCTGCATTTACCAATCACTCTGCGAAGACACGAAAAACAGGGCAATCAAAACAAGATTCTAATCCAGCCCCACGCCGGCGTACAGAAGCGGAAAGAGAAGCATTCTTCAGACGTCTAAGCACACCGAAGACAATTGCAACGATCAAAAAATGCACCAAATGATAGATGTATGAAAACGATGATGGAATAGAAGTAAAAAAACCGGCATAGGCCATGAAAGAGGAAAGTATGGGATGCACTCAGTTTTAGCATATTTGGTCTTTTTTTATTGTAGTGGATCATTTTTGTTATTCTCTTTCTTCCCTGTATATTGCTTTTTTAACCTGAATTTTGTACCTCTCCTCAAAAAAGATGTTTAAAATTTAGGAAATGCTAGTAAATAGTTGTATCCATACATTTCACATCCTAAAAATTTCTGAATAAATGTTTCCTTTAACTCAGTCTTCATGATTGTTTTTTTTGGTATTCATCTTAACTATCTATACGAATAACTAACAATTATTACGAGTGGCATTCACTGGTTCTCCTTGCTAGCATGAACTAGGAATCATCCGATTTTTTTATCTCCTGGTTTGTTTCAAGATGTTTCTTCAAATGCTAGTGAATACTTTCCCGTAGGTTTAGTACTCTGGATTGTTTTTCCAAACTGATAATTCTCAAATTACGAATGTTTTAAAAAGTAAAGAATTTTTACTTTTTATCATGATGATGGGGCTGCTAAAGATGTTTGAACAAAAGGAATTATGATTAGACGATTTAATTAGTTTGTTTATATATCCCGTCATATGTCGCTAATACATTGATTGCATTAAAATAAGCTTTTGATGCTAAATGAATGAAGCATATTTTTGTCTCATAAAACTTATTGTTTTAGATGAATAAGAAATAGTAAAGTTGATAATATTAAAAATTCAAGGTGGCGACTAGAAATAAGGTGTGCTTGCGAACTATAAAATTTTTTCGCTTTATTACCTGTGATTTGTGCTTAAGTTGGATATATCATCGAACAACACATGTAAGCACGTGCTGATGGGATTTTTGATAATTTGCAAAATTCAACTTGAAAATTTTTCTTTCGGGGAAATAAATCATTTAGGAGTATGCGCGTTTGTGTCATCTATATCGATCGTGTCCTTTTTTTTCGGGTGCTCTTGAGATGCTCTTTCGTATCTTCGTTACCCCTACACTCTTCGGTCAAAGGTTATTCAGGCAAGTCACTTTCAAATTCTATTTGCATAATGTTTCCCCTCCAAAAGTTCTGCATTCTTTATCGAAAAGGGCGTCTCATATTACTACAGCGAATACTAACTGCTACAGCTGCTTTCAATAGTTCGTAGCTAAAGTGGGGTTTTTTTGTCTTTGACGTCTAACAGTCTGTGCATTGCAAGTACTCTCTATTAGTAAATCGAAATTGCTTACACGTGATGTAACAGTGGGCATTTCGTCATCAGATCTGGGTTTCAGCAATTCCAACAACCGTGGTATCCTATCGAGCATTCCCTATTGGTGCAATTAGTTTAATGGTATTCATAGGTCGTTAGGTCTGTCCAATGCAGTATTTCTCAACTGGTACTCCAACGCGATTTGATGAGTGGAGGAATTGAGGATTTTCTCTTGCGGTCAAGAATGAAAATTAAAAAGTTTCATTGAATCTTGAATCTTATTGCACAGCTGTAAATAGAAAAAGTCGAAGTGGTCAATAGCTAGTTCGATTATATGGTTGAATGGTATGGCTCAGATACAGTAGGACTGCTTCATGGGCTACGAGATGGTCTATTTTAGGCTGAATAAAATAAGCAAATCATTGTATTTCGTAATACTTCCTTATAATATATCGTATAGGAATTTTTGTTACTGAGCTGTACTTCTGTTAGCGTTTGTCCCACTGAGATGCGGGGTCCGCTAACTGAGCTGTACTATATTTATGATATATATCAAAATGATATACGTACTAACTGAGCTGTACTATATTTATGATATATATCAAAATGATGTTAAAGCTTATTCTTTTACCTTTTTTTGGGACAAAGAAAAGTTAAGAAATTTACAGCATAATGGCACGGCCTAAAGTATTCTTTGATGTCACAATTGGTGGTAGTAATGCAGGACGAATTGTCATGGAGGTATGTTTTGTTTCTCCAATGTTTCTTTGCATTTGAAATTTTCTAGTTAGCAATATGGTTCTATTGGAAATGATTAGAGATGTTATATAGTATTGTTTATTATCGTTTCATTGATAACGCAATTTTGATGATAGATTTGAGCAAAAAAAATTGAAAAATCTTCTGGGTCACCGATATAAATTTTCGAGTATGGCAAATTTCTATGTTTCAGCTTTTTGCCGATATTGTACCAAAAACAGCTGAAAATTTTCGTTGTCTCTGTACTGGTGAAAGAGGTGTAGGACGAAGTGGGAAAAAGTTACATTACAAAGGATCGAAGTTTCATCGCGTCATACCTAATTTTATGCTACAGGTAGTCTGTTATATATGGGTTATAAATGTAAGCTATTTACAAATAAATATACTAGATGCATCAAATGAATTGATGATAATCAGAATTAGATAAGCCCTTTTACATCTTGTAAACCTTTAAAAGAAAGAAATCTATCCTTTTTAAGCTGTATGTTGTATTTTAAAATGTATCGTCTTGCTGCAGGGTGGTGATTTTACTCGTGGAAACGGCACTGGAGGTGAATCAATTTATGGTGAAAAGTTTCCCGATGAAAACTTCCAGGCATTGTGTTTACATCCTTTTCGTCTTTTTTTCTTTTTCAGTATTTTAAGAACTTTGGTTCTTTTTATTGTCGAATGCCAGAACAAACAGTCAATTATCTAACATTTCAAAATAACTTGTGCAGAATAGGATAAAGTTCGGAAATTTTTATGTGGAATCTAAGATCATTGATCATGACTTTATCGGGCATGAAGTGTTCCATAATAGCTTAGCTGGCATTGTTAAATTTCAGGAAAAGCATACAGGTCCTGGTATCTTATCGATGGCTAATGCGGGACGTAATACTAATGGCTCACAGTTTTTCATCTGTACTGCAAAAACCGAGTGGTAGACATTTTCATTATAATTTTTTTATAGTCAAAAGTGTTAAGATTGTCTTCCATTAAAAGGGTTTCTTCATTTTTCTAAAAAAAATTGAAATATATTATTATAATGATCATTCATTTAAATGAACATAAAGTATTTACGATATGCGTTCATATCACCCAGTTACAGAATGGAAGACTTGATTTTTCTGAATCGCCACAAGTTTGTCTAGGATTTTAATCTAGGTTGACTTCTGCATACATTTATAGGTTGGATGGAAAACATGTGGTATTCGGCCGTGTAGTGGAAGGTATGAATGTTGTGAAGGTAATCGAAAGTAAAGGGTCTCAAAATGGACGAACTTCAGCAGAAGTAGTAATTTCGGATTGTGGACAGCTGTAGGACACGCAGCAGAA
Source organism: Madathamugadia hiepei (assembly GCA_013365335.1). Classification (NCBI taxonomy): domain Eukaryota; kingdom Metazoa; phylum Nematoda; class Chromadorea; order Rhabditida; family Onchocercidae; genus Madathamugadia; species Madathamugadia hiepei. The sequence continues at coordinate 1,428 of JABVXS010001316.1, read as the reverse complement.
GCATTTACTTTTTGTTTATCAAATTTCGTTTACGATACAATTTTGTTTACTTTATATTTTTACATTCTACAAATCGTTTCAATTCAATAAAGATTTTAATTTAATTTTTCTAGTGTATTCAAGAGCATTTTAATTTTTACAACAAAGAAAAATTGATCTTTAATTAAAAAAACGAAAGTTTAAAAAATAAATCTTTAAATTGCTCTAATTTACAAAATTCAAAATATGAACCTTTCTTTGCATTCAGCTAATCCACATGTGAATAATTCTGCTTCGATCCAATGTTGGTTGGATGATACAATATCATGAACATTCGTTGATTTATTTGCCAATAAAATAAGCGAAGTAATGATTGTCTTGCCAGTTATTCACAACAATAGCAGATAGGAAGTTTGTCCATCTCACAAATAACTTGAAATTTCCTTTCAATTCGTCTGATCCGATACTAACTGGTACCACTAATTTTATGTTCACGTTTCACCTTTTAACATACATTTAATTTCTGACCAAACTATAATTACAATAGATGGAAAGGAGGCGGGAAATTTTTCGTCTAATTTCACAATAAAGTAAAAGTTACTACCAAATGATATTAATATTTCATAAATGATTGTGTGAAGAATAAAGCAGTCGTTGGAATTAGTAACTTTGATGGACTAGTTTTAAAAAGAAATTTTGATAGCTTTGAATTAATTCAACATTAATTAAATCATATACTACTATGGAATGTTAGTTTTAAGTTTAATTGGGTATCTCATCCAATTTAAATTAAAAATGCTTTTTTTAATGCTAATTAAATTGATTGCAAACACTGTAATTGGTAAGATCTTTGTACTTCCATTTAGCGTATTATCAAAACGTAGATAACTAGTTCAGGCTGATGGATTTTTGGACTGATAAAAGTTTCATTGCAAACAAAACTAGGATCGCCGTTGTACACTTACTATTGCCATGCTATATGCTGCGAGTTATCCCGTCCTTGGCTTGTCACCGTAATCTGTCGTTATGATCGCCTAGAGCTGGACCTTCAAGAAATAACTCAATGCCATCCTTGCGGGTGGTTAAAATATCATAATCAATTCATTGTGATATTTATGAGACACCTATCGCAAAAACAGATCCGACGACAGACCTTTGCAACGAATCGGTCGGGTAATCATAGTCGCAAGAAAAATGAGATGCAACAGTTTCAAAACCTTGAATCAACAATCTCCGACAATGGCCGTATAAAAGAAAAAATCTACGCCACCTGGATGAAATGGGCAAGAAGAATCGCCCTGAGTCCAAAACACAATAACAAGGGAAATGGAACACAAAAATAACTTGCATCTAAAGAGCCGGACGTATGAAGACAATGCTCCACAGAAGAGGACCCTGCAACCAAGCGGGACAAACGCTAACGAAAAAAAATAAATAAATAAAAATAAT
>JABVXS010001315.1:0-15959 GCA_013365335.1 Madathamugadia hiepei | reverse complement strand
TGATGATGATGATGATGATGATGATGATGATCATCATCATCATCATCATCATCCATCATCCATGAAGCAGTGCTTAGAATGCATTTAAACAATGAATGTGAAGGAAAGATAAAATTTTAAAAATATTTAGTTCAAACTTTTTAAAATTATGTTGCAAGAAAACTTAAAGACAGTAAATTACAGCTGCAGATTGTTTGATTTCTTGTTCATGCGATAGAAACAAATTGTACAAGAAGTTCCGGAAGAATCCCCGCGGGTATTTTGAAAAGGCGATAATTCTGACAACAAAAATAATAGTGGTAATAGCAACAGTTAATTGAATAATTATGTAATGGCATTGGCTAGCTAATACTGTTAGTAATAGTAATGATTGGACAACGACCGTGGAAGTCATAACAAAATAATGGCAGCAGTGATCAGACCGATTAATATTATCAATTTTATCATTCTCATAATTTGTATTTCAATTTAATTTTATTTCTGTCATTGTTACTACCATCACCATCATTAACGCAGTCTAATTACACTTATTATAATTATGATAGAAAGCTGGGATTATTGCTTCGAATTGAAATGAACTCATTCTTCAATCACAAATGACGATTATACCGATCAAATGAATTTCGATCAGTCTGTCGCTCGGCATCATTCCCCAGCAGCAGTAACAATTGGAAATATTGAAAATCACTCATATTATGAATTAGACTGCTTAGTTAAGAAAAAACAATTCTAATTAGCGCAAATGAAATAAATGCTTTCGTAGAAAATAGGCAAATTTTTAAATTAATTCTAAAAATTATTTCCAATTAAATTTAATATAGATTATAAATGTTAACGAGTTAATGAAGAAATTTAATACTTCACAAAACTAACTGAAATTTTTATTGAAGGAATAAAATAGCTTTCTGAAATGAAATGGAAAAACAAATTTTTTTAAATGGCTGCTTTTGACTCAATTTAGCAAAACTGCCAATTTTAATCAGTTCCTTGCTGATGAAATATTAACTCTCAAAAAAGAGAATTAATATAGGCAAAAAAATGAATTAAAACTAAAACTTCATAGATTTTAAAAACATCACAGCTTATTCACCATTGTGAATTGAGATGACTTCGAATAAAACTATTTTACAATTTTTTTTTTTTCAACGAAGTGAAAATCATTTTCAACTTTTGAAAATAAAAAAGCATTGAGGTTGAATTTCTCGGAACAAATAATTTACAAATGGAAAAATCAACTCATTTAAATTAAAAATAATTCAAAATGAAAGAATTTCATTCAAAGTATCAGAACTTAATTAAGTTCTATCATTGGACTTATTTTATCAATAAAAGGATTAAGTTGAGAGAAACAGGTGCAATGATTATGATTGAAGGAAAAGAAATTCACACATGGAAACTCCATAATATTAAATTATTTTGTGCGAATTCTCGAGATTATCTCTTCCGGTTTTGCCATCTTCACATTTTTAGTCCGTTGGTTATTTGAACTTGTTTTAAATGTATAAATTTAAGCTCTCAATGATGCAAATTCTTCATAAACCCCGTTCCAAGAAGCAAATAAAAAAGGATTTTAGCTTAAAATTTTGGAAAAGCAAAAATATTAGAAATTGCGAAGTATCGAGAAACTTCCAGATTATTTCTCTTTATTGCCATCGAAGGATATATCATTTTTCCCTTATCCACCCACAAAAGACAATTTTGATAAAATTTTTGGAGTTTTCCCGAGAAATGACATGAATGCATATACCTCTAACCTCGCGGTCTATCCTAATCCCGGACCATCGATGCAAATTAGTGGACGGATCCCGAGATTTGCGCATTATGCCAAACAACGATTTACGAGATAGTTCAAAAGGGCTGCAACAAACTGCAAGGTGGGAAGAATTATAAACGTTCCTCCAATCTACCATTATCTGTAGGAATTTTTGAAAATTTACAAAGACACCACCCGATCTCCTGTTATTCAATTGTTTGGCAAAATAAATTTACGGTTTTGACGAGAGTTTTGAAAATTTCGCTTTGCCAATTTTCAAGAACAGATTTTTTCCTTAAGAAACAGATATAATATATATATTTAAATCAATCGATCAATTCGGAAAAATTTTAATTTTTAATTGGTGAAAATCTCAATGGCAAATTTTTGAAGTGAAATAAAAATGTTGAAATGAAAAATGACATTTGAAGGAGTGATTAAAATGAAATTATGCAAAAAATTGTGCGGCAGAAAAAAAGGAGAAAAGAAACGAAACATCCTAGGGAAGGAAGGAGGCGGATAAACAGAGAAAATTTTGATTAAATTCAATAAGTACAAAAAAAGAACTGAGAAAATTTCAATTGAAAATAAAGTCAAAGCGAAATGTAAAAAGGAATCTCAGAGCATCTGTCACAAAACTGATCTTATCGCTATTGCATAGTCGAAGGATTTCCATTAATTAGTCTTAAAACGTTTCCATTAATTAGTCTTAAAAATCAAAATTTTACAAATTGCGGTTTTTAAATTGATCAAAGGAACAGTAAATGCTCGTGCCTGTCTGTCTATTTGTCTGTCAGTCTGCCTATGTGCATATGCTTGTATCTATTTTTCTATTTGTGTCTGCTTGTCCGTCTATCTGTGTGTGTCTGTGTCAGTGTGCCTGTGTCTCTGTGTGTGTCTGTATGCGTGTATGTGTGTGTCTGTGTGCGTGCGTGAGTGTGTGTATGAATAATGCTTTTTAATTAACAGTGATAATATTCGTTGCAAATGATTGAAGTTGAAAGGATAAGATAGGAAATGATGAGGTATAAAGAGAGACAGGGAGAAAGAGTGAGAACGAGAAGGTAAGAATGCCATAAAATGATTTTCAGATTTCAATACAATACAATAAGCTGGAAAGAATTGTTCAAACGTTTTTCCTGTTCTCTTCTCCTTTTCCTTCCATTTTGAAGATTATTGTCTAATCTTTGTGAACTAATTAATCAAAGAAATCATTAATGAACTGGAATTAAGAGTCTTCATTGCATTTGTTTTATGATTTGATCAGCCCATTGCTGGAAGATAGCATAACGTGTAGTTGGTGGTTGCAATTACGAGTTGTCGAACGTTCAACTAGAAGTAGACGTTTCGTTGAGTGCTGTGATGACGTACGCTGAACAGGTGGGTCACAGTTGCTTAAGCTATTGCTTTATTGGCATTTGAGTGGATCACTTCTGCTTGATAAACTTCTATTCCTCTCATTTCCTATTTGTTTCTCCAGACGTAAGTCATTACATCCTTAAATTAAGCTTCCAGTTGTCATACACAGATGTTTATCATCACACGTAATCAAAGCTCATCATTGCTAATCATTCTTACAGCACTTCGATAAAATGAAGAGTTTGAATTCATTAGCAGTTTTCCTTTTCTTGTCTTTAAAGGCTCTTAACTAATATAAGTGAAAAGCTTGCGGGTAATTATAACAGAAGCTTCCTGATCCCTTATCATTTCAATTGAATTTTGATTAAATTTTCCCGAAACTCATTTCAACCAATGTCAATGATATAAAATAATCAAATTGTTCAAATAATATTTGAACAAATATTAACAAATTTCCAAGTGGGATTTCGGCTGCACTGAAGATTTTGAAATGAAAAGAAACTTTGCTGGAATGTAAGGCAAGGTATGATGATTGATAAGGGCAAATGCAACAGAGGGGTCGAATCAACTAGTTGCATTTCAAATGAAGTGGCAACTTATGTCGTAATTTGCGGCTTTAGATTTGAAATACGGCAAATTAGTTAAACTCACTCAATTTTGCAAAAAGGAATTTTCAAAAAATTTAATTTCAATTCGAATTTTAAAGAAGGGAACAATTCATTTGATTAATTTGTGTAATTTCCATTGAAAGTTTGATGAGTTCCATAAATTCAGCAAATTAAAAAAATACAACAAAACTTCAGGGAACTTTGAAAAATATATTACTAAATGATTGGAAATTTTCAAATGATTTGGAAGAGAATGACAATCTGGCGATAAATTTTTTTTTCATTATTAGAGACGAACAAACTCAAAAAAGCAAGTAAATTAGCAGCAAATTATTTTTAATTATTAAAGGATAAATTAATTAACAAGAAAATTAGTTTTAAATTATGTCGTAATTATTAAAATAATCATTTAACGACTTTCAAAATTTTTTGGCAATAAAAAATTATTTAATTTCAGTGTTAACTGCAGTCAAATAAAAGTACCGGATGACCTAATTTGCACCTTCTTATTTCTATTCAAAAATATTTAAATTTATTCAAAATGAGCTTATTTGGAGGAAAATTGCAAGAATTGAATATCACTGAAATTTGATTTAAATTTCTCGAGGTTCATGCTCACAGTTTGTGATCATTAGCTTCTCTGCAGCAAAACTTTGTAATTACGTGATTCGTGCAATCTATGTTTGTGTATTTGAATTAATTTTAGTTCAAAAATGGAATCGCAGAAAGGAAGAACGTTCTACAAAGTGCGAATTATGTCAAATAAGACCGCCACTTTTGGATAGTTGCAACGAAAGTAATATCAAGTGGTACAGAAATGATTTCAATGATTTCGAATTCTTATCTTAATTCAGATTCAAATTCTTCAATTCTAATATTTTTCAATGAATATTTTGGAAAATTTTCTACCAACAAATTATTGCGAAATAACAGTTATTGTCATTTTTTCAATAATAACCTTGAACTGAAAAAAAGAAAAAGGTAACCGATGAAAGGCTGCTTCAAATCAGAAAATTTCCACTGTAATTTCAATTGTGACGTCACACTGATTAACTTGTTTGGAATAGCGACCTGAAATTGCAAGTGATTGTCATTGATAATTGCGGCAACCATCACCATCCATCATTGTCGTCGTCATCGTCATTCGACAGGTGGTTTTCAAATTCACAAGCGCACTAATGTAAAGAAGTTTATGTGATGGGCAAATCTTTCAGACAAAATATGAAATCAGTTTGGAAGCACTCATTGTCAGTCCTTCTCCTTACAAGTATCAGTGATAATGACCAGTGATCACTTAGTAGTACTTCGCGCACATTTCATTGCATCCTTCCCATCCACTTTTTAATATAAGTTACGGCAGAATTTTCAGATTTCTAAAACAAATGAAGAAACTGAGACAAAACTTCAATTAAGAAATAAAATTCGGTTGAATTTTTGCCTTTCGTCTCTGAAAAACTAAATTTTAGATGTTTTAAATATCTGAAGTGTTAAAAAATCTGTTGAAATAGCTAAAGGCATGCTTATCAATATTCAATGGCTCTTCGTACAAACAAAAATGGACTTTGGCAAATCGTGAATTCTACGAATTTAATTGAATTTTTAATCGAAAATTATGAAAATGCAGAGGAATAAAATGGTTTAGCGGCCAGATCAAGTGAAAACAATGATTTTTGAATAATTTTTGCCATTTTCAGTTTGTAAAACCTTTCCATATGTATGATTTTAACATGAAAAATCACTTTTTGAAAGTGATGGCCATGAATCTAATGAACCCGAAGGAACGCATCTTATAATTAATTCAACTTCTTCTGAAATTATTACTTTTTGCTTAAACTGGTAATTTTCCCGTTTTTTGAATAAAAATTTAGTTACTTGAATGGAAGAGAATTCAAATCACATTCCAAAATAAAATTATTTCATTTTGTGCGCAAAAACCAAACCTTTGAGGATGTGCAGGTGAACAAAGCTGATGCCTTGTTAGGCAAACTGCAAACTTTCCATGATTTCATTGGCTCAAACCAAGATCTTTCATGTAAAATTTAGCGAATTAAAGTTCTCCAATTGATCAAATTATTTTACTTGAACAATTTTTTCACACAATTAGTTTGAATTCGTTCATTTATTTTAGACCAACAGCTTCTGACTTCAGCCTGAATTTCTTAATTGAGATAAAAAGAAAAAAACAAGGCAGAAATGTTATTGTTTTTTAACAAAATATTAATTATTATGAAATTGAATTAATTGCCCTAAAATGGAAGCATTGGTTGCAACAAAAAGAACTTTCCAACTGAACAGACGGGAAGATTTTGTTGGATTGAAAATACATTAAAGTGGGTCAAAGGTTGTGACCAAAGTGGTCGATGTAACTGCACGAAATGCTTGGATAATGTCAAAAGACAATCCAATGTGGCGCATTCATGTCCTTCTTCTGCTTATGTTAAATTTGATTTAAAAATTCTGTTCCAAGCGTTGCTTGCAATTACTTCCGAAATGTTTTCTCAGAAATGTTCCGTGACCGGTGGTCTTGCGGTGAATCATGAAAAACAGAACAACTTTCACTTTGATTGCTCAAATGTTCCGCTTTTTTTGTTCTGAATTCTTCCATTCTTTATCTTTTAGCTAGCTACTTCACCATGGTAAATTAAGCTAGTAAAACTGAAATACCCGCATCTAAGAAGAGTTCATTTCGTGGCAGCACACCTGTCTATCATGCATGTCACTTATGACCCGTTGCATATCTGAAACAGCCATTGAATCCATAATCTGAGAACTACAATACGAGTTCGGATATCAGAATTGAAATTTCATGAGAAAAGTCATCCTTCACGTGATCGTTATCAATTAGCATTATAACGATCACAACCAATCCTTCATTTCATGCCATCATGATTATCAGAATGATAGTCTGGTGCATCACTATCAATAATTGTGATAGAGCAATGCAAAACTATAATTGATTAATTACTGCCAACAGACGAAAATCATTTTGTTGGAGCGTAATAATAAGAAAAGGTTTGCAGCAAACCGGAGCAGTCACTTCTGCCGTGAGCTGTGCATCAGGTGAAGTACAACAAATCTACCGGTGGCTTGGAGTAGAAAGAGATGACACTTTGCGTTCTTATCAGTTCCATAAATCTATTCAAGGCATGTTCATAACACAATTAATTATACCGCTCGAACTCATTGGGTTTTCCTAATTTTCTATTTAAAAAAATTATTTTCTTAAATGTTCATGAAATTTCAAGGAAGAGCTTATACATTTTCCCTTTTCAGATGCTTCACAGCAAATATATTTTTTTGATTCCTATTATTACCGCCATTACCACAACTGCTGTCATAATTACCGCAAATTTCCAAAATAAATATCTCTGAATTGGCAATAATCCATCCCGCATGTCATTCCACACTTCGTGTCAAAACCAACGAAACAGTTTAACTAGCCAACATTTTACAAAACAGAATTGCTGCTAAAATTGGTGACATTAATGCAGTGGACATTGATGGATATTAAGACTCGAAATTCTACAAATAATTAATTACTGATTGCACTTCTGGGACGGTTAATTAAAGCTAAAGTGTAACAGTTACACTGTCATAAATAATAAGCTAAATTAAAAGTAATTGACTTAATTATTTTTCTGCCAATGTAGACAACATTTTTGTTAAATTCGTCGCTTCTTTTTGCTTATCTTTTGAATTGAAAATATAATTTCAAAACTTCTGCACTTTCTAAAATCCAAATTCAGTTTGTAGAACAAAGATGAATTTGCTCGAATTAAATTTTATTCAATAAAAATAATCTTCATTTATCGTATCTTGCCATCGTTGTCTTGTTCTTCCTCGGGGTCGCCTGCCCTTGCCCCGAAAGACCAAGACAATGATGGCAAGATACGATAAATCGTGACCTAAAGATTGCTGGACTATCGTCTGACATGGCACATTACCGAGATGTATGGAGACAACGCTCCAAAGAAGCGGACCCGCATCTCAGTTGGACAAACGCTAACAGAAGAAGAAGAAGAAGAGGAAGGAGGATTAAAATGTTTCGACTTTTTTAAATTGTAGGAAATTATCGGTTAATTAATTTGAGCAGCTATTGCTGAATTGAAATTGCTAAAAGTTTTTCGCCCAATTTTTATTAATGACTGTGCCACTGCAACAACAACAATAAATATTATCAAATTGCAGTCCAGTCATTAATTTGAAACATTTGCAATTTCAAACCAAAATTTAGAAGTGATGAGCTGTTAAAGTTACATACAAATTAGCGGAAGTTTCTTATTTAGTATTTTCACTAATAACTGATACTGATGTTTGAAATTTGAAACATAAAAAATCGAAGCTTAAAAAATTGAAGAATGAAGTGAGCAAAATAAATTTAACACAATTTGATAAAAATTACTTATGAGTAAATTTCAATATTTAATCAAATGTTTGTTTGCGTTCAAAAAAAAACAAACTTCAGAAAAGTTCGTGCGCCTGAAATCACTAAAACTGTCGTTTGCTTCAAATTTACAAATTGCATAAAAATATAGACGGCTTTGTCTAAAAAAAACAAATGTCCACTGCTTTGACCATAGCGGCACGGGAAAATCTGAAAAAAAGAATTTTCAAAAAAATAATTTTTCGAAATCGACAAAATGACGGCAAAATTAAATTTTTGAAATTAAATGAAAAATCTTACCTCTGTTAGATGGCATTTTCGTTTTACACCATATTCAACCATGTCATCTGTCGCTAGTCGTGAACGCTGGTTATTCGAATTTGTTAAACTGCTAGAACAATCATTTTGCATTCAAAAAAAAAAACTTTCTCAAATATGTTACAGTTGGGAACAAAATTGACAAAAAGTTAACGAAACAATTTGGATATTTTTTTTGCTCTTTTGCATTTAGAAATAAAAAGGGTCAAGTGAAGGAAGCATTGATTTAACAATTCTGCTAACTAATTTAATAAATATTTTTTATTCAAATAATTATCAGTAAATACCGACGTTAGCAGCTGAATCGGATAAGCATCACTGATTAAATTCAGAACTAAAAGGATTGTATCCCTTACCAATGGAATTTTTATGGCCTATAATTAAGTACTTATTAGTACTAAAATCGTCACAAGTAATAATTTTCATTTCAAAATTCAAATTTTTTTTTCACTGACTTTCTTTGTAGCATTAACATTATTCACAGAGTATCGCAAAACGATAACTCAACAGTTCTGATGATTATTTTTTAATATTTCACTTATTTAAGTCAATTGTTTTCCAGATTTTAATGAAATCACTGTTCCCATTAGCATTACAATTTATTCCTAAGAATAACGAGTGTTACGACTGGTTTTAAAGAATTGTTTGAAATCAAAAAATGTTACAATCCTCTCTGACACTTACTTCATCAACAATTGAACGTATGCGCAGTGGTTCAATATTTTCCTTGTTATTGTCAAATGGATTGAAAACATCATGCACTATTGTTAAACTTGGAGCTGAATTTACTTCAAGCAAAATTGGCATCCAATTTTTTCTAATTATTATGTCAAAACCAATTATCTGAAAAAATAACAACAGCAATAGGGCAGTTTCCGTATAATTTGAGATTAATTATATTGATATTTACGTTTTGTATTAATTGCATTTAAATTAATGTCATATAAATACACGTAAAAAATACCGAAAGCTACGCAGAAATAATGGCTTTAGATTTACTTAGTGGCATAAGATGACGCATTACAACTCATCGACTAACTTCTGGCAGCTCATTACGCTCAATAAGAAGGAATTGAATTAAATAAATTGAAATACTGAAATGACATAATTAATTTACTACAATTGATGAAATACCTGGAAGCACTGTGGACCAACTGTATCGTAGAAGTAATGTTCGTAATTAAGAATTATTTCAGGTAAAATTGCAATCAATGTTTTAACAATTATCATTTTAATATCGTGCCATAACTGCTGTTTTTTCACACCTTTTGCTTCCATTTGATGGAAAACTGTGGAAAGTAATCGTTTGCTACCTGAAACAATGCCATAAAACGATTTTTGATTTGAAACAATTTAGTTATAATTATTGATGATAATTAGCGTGGTATTCATAATAGCAACAAAGACAGTAATATTGAGATAAATGTTAATAATTATGAAAATTGCAATAACAGTACACATCACGTAGTCCTAAACGCTTGGGAAGTGTTCCACTAGGGATATGTGTGATATTAATTCCAGCATTGTGGCATCAGTTGCTGTGTTTTTGTTTCAGCAAAATGAAATAAATAATAGATTATCAAAATTGCAATAATAGTATTGATAACGGCCAATGATAACAAAATTATGAAATAAACAATTTTAACAACAGCAAAAAATTGCGATAAATTTTTTGAATTAATCAATGATTAGAATGTTTCCTCAATTATTTTTAATATTCCTGAAGAAGTAGTTTCACTAGTCTAACTTTTCATTAAATTCATATCCTATTCTTGTTGAGGTATAACGAATTAAATGACCTTTGATCTCATCACGTAAGGATAAACTGTGGATGTAAGTATTATTTCCTTTGTTCAAGGAATAATTCGTCAAATGAGCAAATAAGTTATTCGAATTAGTTGAAGTTGGAGTAGCATATTTTTCCGTGCAAAATCTTACCATACCTGTAAAACAAGTAAGAATTGAAACGTGTTCGAAAATTTTGTTGATTTGAAAACTGGGACACAGCCAATTTCTTAACTTTTGGTAGAGAGAGCAAGAAAAGGAATTATTAACAGAAAGTTCAAAAAAGTTTCAAAACAATTCTAGCAATTTTTTGCATTGTAATTTTTTTATGAAAAGTTTTCAAATTTTCAGATTGCGCCATAATTACTTATTAACCAATCAATGGAAAAATAGAAAGAAAATGCTTTATCCGATCATTGCGACAATTAAAAAAATTGTAAAAACTAATTAATCAGTCGGTTCAATTAAGAATCTTTCACTAAATACAGTGTTCTAATTAAAAATAGATCATCTAGTTTCATCTCATATTTCTTAAGTTCATACAAATTTTGCATTCTTAGATTTTTATTCCCATCCTATAATTTTAGTACCAAATCAAGTTTTAATGCTGAATTAAATTTTTTAAACCTAAATTTTTACACTGCAAACAATACAAGCATTGAAAGAATGAAACCTTCGCGAGCAACATAAATTGACAATGGATTGATACTTTTGATAACTGCATAAACTCGGCAATCAAATTTGAGATTGTCATTTAGCAGGTAGGGATCCAAGATATACTCCTGAACTAGTTGACAGGCTTCAGGTTCACGTATTTCTTCTGGTTTCTGGATCAGATAAATTCCTGTTCCCTGAGCTCCTGGAATGAATAAGCAACATTCATTCCATAGCACAGCAATTTAATGCGTTTCAATTACTTATGCTTAACACTGAACAGATAATATCGAAGCAATCCATGAAATTAGCTCTTGAATTAACTCGAGAATGCCATGGCAAAATTTATGTTGCAATCCTACCTACCGTCATCGGGTTTGACAATAAACCAGTTGCTATTCTGGAGTAATGCTGAGTTGCTGCTCTCGGGTTTATCGCATTTGTTGCAGTACTTTATGAATGTGTCAAGTTGCGCCGGAATAAACCAACTTGGCGGATAAAATGCATATTCATCCGGAAACAATCGACGCATTGCGGAAATCGCACGTGTTAGTGAAATTTTCTTTGATATATCTGACATTCCTAGAAAAAAAATTAATAAAATCAACACTCTCTTTAATCAAACAGATGTTTTTAGTTTTGTCAAATTTTCTGATCAATATTTGCTAAATTTGCAAAATCATTTACATAGCACGTTCACTGGCAGTGTACTTGGCGGTTGAAACAATAAGTAAAGAACAAACAGATAAATTAACATTACTAAAAATGATTATTTTATATTCATTTCTGTGTTTCAACTTGGGAACAATTAAGTGATCAATCAACAAAACCTGGAAACTTATTAATTTTGGAATGAGGATTTTTGATGATCGATCGTATATCGTGCTGTATACTGTTATGCCAATAAATATCGCATGTACCACCATCATTTCGTCCTTCAGGGTACTTAAAATTAATTCAATCACTCAACAAAAAAATTTTTAACCGAGTTATTTGTTAGTTTTTTTGGTTCAGTTTTCCCTATTTACCTTACAAACATCTTTTGGATGTTTTTTTTTGTCTTTTATATCATTGAAAAATTATATCGCTTTCTAGTGAATTCATCATTAAAATTTAACAATCAGCAAACTTTATGCTTGTGATTAATTGTTAATTAATTTGCTACTCACCTCATGCATACCCAATTTCGCAGCGCAGAGTGAAACAATATGTTTGTTTGATCTAGCGCGTGATGTATCGATTGTGCAATTCTCAGCTATTGTTCTGGGAAAACCAAATGAAGAAAGTGGAAACGATTTACTGCAAGAGAAAATTTGAGAGTAAAAAATTAAGATTAAAATACAAAAAAAAATCATCGAAAGTACTTAATACTTTTTTGTGAAGGGAGCTATCAGTTCAATTACTGACTAATAGCACTTTTGTTTTTCGATCAACGATCATCTTCAGTTAATCTTGCATCAAGCAAAATTAATTGTTGAACACTTTCCCTTGCAGAGAAATTATCATTAAGTTTAAATAAATGTGACAAATTAAAAGCAACAATGTCATTCTAATTTATATTTCCGTCTTATAATTTAAGACATTTTTATCTCGTAAAAATTCATTGTTAATTACTCTATATAAGATATATCTCTTGTTAATTAGTCTAATTTATAAGATATATCTCTTGTTAATTAGTCTAATTTATTTAGTGAATGATGTACGTCTGAAACTACATTAAGACTAAATAAGAAATGACAATTCTGAGATTATTTTAGTAAAAAAATATCAAGGAAAGCACAAACGTAGAAAATATAAAATTAAATGAAAATAATTTGTATATATTTAGAAGTACCATTTGAAATCATTATAATTACAGCTTATACTTTTGTTATAATTGAAATTGGTGATTACTTTGGATAATTTGTTGTGGGATGCAGCTTCTCCGCAAATTTTCTAGTGCCATTTTCATCCCGAGATTTCTCAATTTTACCTTTCCAATCAGCTGGTTTTGGTGAGGGCATGTTTCCATGCTTTGCAGCACAGCCATTGCCATGCATCTGCTCGTTACAACTGGGAATTATCGATTTTGCAATTCTTTTTCATTCCAAAATTACTTCGATTCCTTTGCATAAATCCATGTCTTTTATCTTACCGCAATATGGAAAAAGCGTCTGATGTTATCAATGAAGTAAAATGCTAGAACATGAATTTGGTGTTTGATAGGAAGTCATACAAAAAAAGTTTTGTTCTGAACAAATTAAATTGGCCACCGTCACAATTATCCTTCCACACCTACAAATAATGCAATAATGGCAAAAAAGGTCAAAGCGTGATGGGTAATTCAACAATGGTTGAAAAGGATAATGCGTACAGTCGTTGGATACGGTTCTCTTTGCAATCTTGCAAGCCATCATCCATGATTGAATTCTATTCGAATGAGCCAATGCAGGATGAATATGTCGCGAAGAAAGGAAAAGTTCACCTTCGACGACACTGGCTAAATGAAGTTCCTTTTGCTTTTTTATTGCTGAAACTGATTCCAAATATTTCTTAAGGGGAACGGCAATGTTCTGGACTGTGTATCTCCATGTCTCCCAGAAGTAAGGTCAGGAATCGCTGGCTATTTTCATTGTGTGTATTGAAGATTTTGTACGGACTCAGTGCTACTGGAAACCCAAGTGGTGGTAGATAGTCAATGATTCAGTGAAACAGAGAAGGACAGTCCGCACGATAAATCTACCTACAGTATTCTTCAAGGTCTCATATTTTCTTGCACCAAACATTTTATAGGAGAGCTTTCCGAGGGCCTTAGATGGTATTCCTCTGCGTCAGAATGACAAAGAAAACCTTGTTTAAGCCTAATTCCAGCTTAAAAAACTCCAGCATTTGGAAGAGGACATCAATGAATGTACAGCTATTTATGATTGAAATCAAATTCCTACTGGCACCTTTAATTAGCGGTGAATAATCTAATGGCACTAAAGTAGTCCTCCGTGAATGCATGGGATATTGCATGAAGACAGTATCGATTTTATTTTACATAAACTTTTAATTTCTTTTATTTTTCACAGATGAGTTAGAAGAGCGATTGGAAATCACAAAAGTTTGCTTCATATTGAGCAATGAAATATGACCTATGACAGAAAAACTGAAAGCCATAGATGTTAAATGTGCAGTATTGAATTTTTCACTAGAATGCTGACATTCAAACCTAATTTCCAACATTCCATCTAAGAAATCAAAAAATACTATGGCTGATGAAGTCACCCAGAGAAAAAATTAAAAAAAATAAGTAAAAGCTTTTCAAAACTAATTGAACTGATTCATTCAGCATTGCTTCTTTAGTTTTCTAATTTTCGTTTTACTTATTTATAGCCAAGCAAAAGTACCGAAATCCATTTCTGACATCATCTCCTATGATTTTCTCGGTTCGAGCTTCTCTTAAAATTTAATTAATTCATTTCATGGGCAATCAAACCAATTTTAACCCACAGTACATCAACATGATGAAAGCTATAATAATATCAAAGCTCAACTGCAATTACAAATTTTTAAAATTTTTTCAAATTTATTAGTTGTTCGAGGAGTATTTTTCAGATTATTTCATTAATTTATTCAGAACAAGTAGGAAAAATAAAAATAGATATTAATAATTGAGATTGCAAGATTTTCTATTTGAAAAATTTTCACCTTATGCGCTGTAAAAGCATAAATACCAAAATTAGAAAATTTTTTAAATATTTCTTTTGAGAAGTGAAATAACAAAAAAATAAAATTATAACTGACTGGTGAAAAATTTTGGTAAAGTAAATTTGACAAAATGAAATTAAGGAAGAAAATGAAATTGCGCTCTTAGCTCATTGGTGGAAACGCCATTAGCTACCTGGCAACAATGAACAGTCCGTACCTATGGCAACGCAAGATTATTATTCGTTTTCAATGCGTCAAAATACGTTTAAAATAACTAAGACGAATTTCTCATTTTAAAATTCAGTTCATATAAAATTTATTTGAAATATCTTATCCAAATTTTTTTGTCTTCTGGTTTTTAATTTTGAATTTCATCAAATGTTCCGTTCTTTTTTTTTAATCTCAAAACTTTTATTTTTATCGAATTCAGTGTTATAATTAACTTTCAGTATTCCTGTTCCAATTTATTTTATTAAAGCACTAGCACCTGTCAAAAAACAGAATCAATTAACAAATAATTAAAAAGTTAGCTTCTTCGGTTTTTTCAAGGACAGATAATGATATTGTGATATAATGAATTAGCAAACATCTTGTGGACTAATTAGGCCTAATTAGGTGCTTAATTGCCAGCTGATATTCAGTGGTTGAATTTTCCATTTAGCTTTTGCTTTTCTCCTTTTTTTCTAACTTTTCTTGTGTTATTGATTGAGCATCAATAAACGTTTCTGAAGAATAAAAATTGCAAACGATTTCTCTTGTTTGTGAGAACAATGGCGTCTTCTCTTCTTGTTTTTCCCAGTTTGTAGAGTCCTTCCGCCTCTGATACTGGTGTGGAAACGATATTTTCTTCTTTGTTTTGTATCCAAGGTCTTCTTCCTTGGAGGTGTGCTACGAATATCCAACCAGACCGTTGAACTTCTTAGTAGAGACGAATATTCCACCTAGTGGAGTTTCGTCGACTGATACTGTTCTTAAGAGTTCAGGGACGAATATTCCATCTGGTGGAGTTTGTTCGTCTGATACTGTTCGTAAGACTTTAGGAAGAATATTCCACCTGGTGGAGTTTCTTCGTCTGATTCTCTTGAATATGTACTGGTATGGTTCTGCGTACGAGTACTGCGGGCGACTTTCATGTAGGGTTTATTGCTTCCACACACTTTGGTAATTAAATCTTTATTTGGGTAGAATAATAAACAATGAAACAGGTTAGGAGTACATATACAGTGATGACAATCAGTAGAGGGATTCGAAATAGAGCTGGTTGTGAACGTCGATTCCTGTCGTAAGCTGGGTGAACTGTCGATAGAGCTGTTGAGTGGACAATCACAACAATCATGCTCTGGGTTGCAATCCCTTGTTATATACTCATGAATCCGTTGTCGTGGGCCAATCAGATCGAGACGCATCGTCTTTAACCAGTTGGCGG
>JABVXS010001314.1:0-15975 GCA_013365335.1 Madathamugadia hiepei | reverse complement strand
TTGCGGGATGTCCTTCAGATCCAGTTTCACCATATTCTGTAGCTTTACTGTCCTTCTGAACTTTGTTCGAATCTTGCATGCCAGAAGTTCATGGTCACTACCACAGTTGGCTCCTGGTTTTGTGTTCATCGCATACACAGATGATTTCCATCTCTACCGAACGCAGATATAGTTAATTTGATTTTTGTGTAGTCCATTCGGTGAGGTCCAGGTGTATAGCCTTCTCTTGTGATTTTGGAAGAATGTAATCATAATGGCTAGCTGATTCGTTGAACAGAATATTATTAAACGATCACCAGCCTCATTCTTATCACCAAGTCCATACATTCCAACTATAGCGAGTAAAAAATGAAAGTGTCTGTCTAATTTTAAACAATTCTCCTGCGATTAGCTCCCATTTTTGGAACAAAATACTCTCAAGCATTTTGGCTTGGGACGTATGCTTCACGTATAACCAAGAATAAAGCTTCAAAATGAGATGAAATTTCATTGTTCACGTAATGAAACTTTTCCAGATTCATGGGGTTTCAGGAACAGTTTTTTGTGAAGGAAGTTGTTCGATTTTTATGCTGGTGATTTTCGATTAAATAAATGGCTCACTTACTTTTACTTCCATTAATCAAATTTTTTCTTCACATTCTACTTTAAATTTCTATTTATCTTATGTAAGTTGTTTCTATTCAGTATAGAGATAATAAAAATTTTCATTCGGAATATTTTAGTATTGGAGTTTACGACTATTCTTACATGTGCTTAAGACTTTTTCCAGCTTCAAGTTTTGATTTTTTTCGAGGTTTTCGAGCTTTTTCTTTATTTTGCCAATAAAGAATACTATTTCATTGGAATTTAAAATTTTGTATGCAACAAACGATTCAATCCTAAAAAAGAGTATCATTTTTGTCAGATAATTCTGCCTAAAACTCCAGTTGAATATTTCTAAATTCCAAAGATTTGTGCAATGAACGGTTAGCTACTTATGCGATATTATCACCGGTACGGTGCATTCTCTAATAATCCACTCACATGTTATTTTCAATTTTATTAATTGGTTTAAAAGGAAGAAAACTGAAATATCAACAATTGAAAAGCCTAAATGTTGTTCATTTAAAAATTGACTATTAATGCGGAAATCTTATCATATTTATCGTTAACTACTTAAACCTCATTGTGCATTGTTTTCTTAGACTTTACAACGTTTTTGCTACATTATTTTAATTGAATTATCATTGTACGAACTACCACAGTAGTCTGCTAGCGATCCATATTCTAATGATGGCTCATAAAACAGTTTCCGATGATTTCAATAATCATTCGAGAGAAAACGCGATCAAACGAATTGCCCAATTGCAGTTCAAATCTCTGTCATCGTGCCTCATGCAGTGCTTTACCATCTTTACAGCTCACAGAAGTCTGCTAGCGATGCATTTATAGGCTTTGCTCCGCCTCAGCTCACACCAATGCTTCCTTGTTTGATATCCTAAGACTTCACCGATTCACTTTTTAATTATTTCATCGACAGGAACCCGCTAGGGTGCTTCCGGATCATCGATAGTAACGACCTCCGGGATAACTCTTTGTCCATTGCGAAATTTCGCTCCTTTCTAAATCTTCATCGATTGTTACAACCTATCGGCTAAATTATTGATAACGCACGAATTGTTTGTGAACGTTTAATTACTCAAGTTTGGGGTCCTACATGGTCGGTGAAATTGGTGATCTATCCAACAATAAATGTATGCAATAAATTTGTCTACTTCCTAACTTATTTTTTATTTCACTAATTACACAAGAATTGTTGGTTCAGTGTTAGTAAATTGTATTAAGAATATTCGGTGATAAATGCAAATGCATGTATAGATACGTATAACATCGATCATCCCAACAGATATTAGCAAATATATTTAAAAAAAGAAAAACTTGGAGGACACTACATATAGAAATGTTTGCCAAAAGTACGATATTAAATCACCAGTAAAAAAAACAGAAAAATTAGATCCAAAGTGTATGTGTTAACAAAATGAGCATTGCAGTGTAACATTTAAAAATTAAATGTGAAAAAAGCAAAAATCATGAATTTGCATGGATTGGAACAAACTTTCCACGATATAGAACAAAACAAAACAAACATAAATATAATGCAAAGTTTCTCTAACTCAAATAAGAAATTACGAAAAACAGGATAACAGAATGAAAATATTCAAAACAAAATTAAGAAAAAAATACACGAAGATAAAGATATACCTTAAAATGGACACGATATGAACGATGAGAAAAATAGATAAAAGAGATACGAAAGGCGAGAAATAAGTAAACATATCCAAATTCATCAAAAACAAAACCTCCGGAAATCATTAATTTAGAAAGCAGAAAACTCATTTTGAGAGTTACATTTGATATCAACCTACCTTTCTTCAAAATTTAATCGAATGATCAAAACCATATGATTTTATAATCAGCTGCAAAATAAAAAAATTATTGGAAATTTTTTTAAATGATAGAAAAACATGAACAACTGATATCATTCATAAAATTCAACCGCACTGCTTAACACTGATCTCAGTCACGAAAACAAAAATCTGACTGAACTGCAATAAAATGGAGAAGGGAGCGCAACGAAGAGATGACAAATGGCATAACTGTATGCTGTGACATTAACAACTTTTTTCATAAATATTCACATAAAATTCTACAGTATGAGAAAATATAACAATTTTGCATAATCACAAAAAAAATGGTGCAGCTATCGATTTTCAAAAAAAAAAAGAAAAGAAGATAAGCATAAAAGTGGTATGAACTAACAAACATTTACACTCAATGAAAATATAATTTAAATTCAGATCTGGTTAAATTCCGAGAAAAAATACATACTAAAAGTCCAAAATCTCAAACAAATGCGAAAATTTTTGGAAAATTGGAATTTATGATCACAATGCAAAACAAAATTTATATGCTAACATCTTACCAATGTTTTACAGAAGTGAGGAATATGTTTTATGAATACCGACAAGTTAAATATATTAAAAATGAAGATCTAAATAACAAATATCCTAGCCGACTGGCATTTTGTGGATCATCATGTTCAGTCACTGATGGATATGTGAAATTCAGTGCATTTAATGATGAAAAAACAACCGCCACAGTGATTAGTACTTAAAAGAAAGGAGGATTCAATCACATAGCAATATAGCATGACATTCGATCATTTGTTTCTCCCATAAGATTTGCATAGAAATCAAGCAAATCGATGATTTCTCCAAAATAGAATACCTCGCTGTTCCTTTCAAGACAGCAAATGAATTATTTTACCAATTAATTCTGTGAAAAAATTATACAGAGAAACAATGACGCTTGTTTTGTGGCAGAAAACTAAAATCCCCAAAAATACATCAAAAACATCCAGATGATTTCATCTCCGCATGAGAGGGTTAAATATTTTTAGCAAAAAGTGCGT
This sequence comes from Madathamugadia hiepei, assembly GCA_013365335.1. NCBI lineage: Eukaryota > Metazoa > Nematoda > Chromadorea > Rhabditida > Onchocercidae > Madathamugadia > Madathamugadia hiepei. The sequence goes on along the minus strand of JABVXS010001314.1, from coordinate 12,524 downwards.
GTGCACAAATAATATATGCAAATGCAACATACCAGAAAAAACATTCAATTTCGTTAAAGCAAACCTAAAAACGACAAACAGACAAACAATTTATATCAGAATAATGCAAAGATATGAAATGGAAATTATGGAACGAATGAAAGGAACAATCATGAATAATCAAATATTGCAATAATTTCAGGAAAGATATCCTTCAGACTTCACTTTTCCATTTCAACTGTGATTTTCCATTTTTGATGTTTTCAATTTTCGAATTTCTTTTGTTGCCCATAAAGCAAGTGATTTCGTTTTTGCTGCTTTACTTCTTCGTCCTTTCGTCAGTATCGTCGAGATATTCTGGTTATCCACAAAGGGCAATAATTGTTCACCGAATGATGTCACCAGATCACCTAAAATGACGTCTTCAATTTTTACATGACTTTGGACAATTTTAATAGCCCATAGCATCAAAAATGTTACGTGGACTGGAAACCAGACAAAAATCATTTCTTCGATTTGAATAGTGGTAAATCTACGGATGAGTGAATGCTTAAGAACAGCAAAAATAATCATGCTAACCGCAGAACACATAAGAGAGTACGGCACCATAGTAATGATAAATGAATACAGCATGTTATAGCTAATTCGTGGTTATGTTTATTAAGGAATGAATGCTACTCGTAATCTGAAGATGCCAATGAAGAAGATACTCACCAAGTAATCCAGAAGCTGCACCTATCAATGAGTCTGGTGAATTACTGGTAGCAATGAGTTCAATTAACCCAAGCATATTCTGTATCTGATCTTGCAGTTGTCGAAGCTGCTCATTATTTTGTGTTGTTCGCATTCCTTGCACAATACCCGCATATGCTTCTACGCAACTTTCTCTCAGCTGTTCCACGTATTCTACATTATCATAATCCTCCTAAAATTGCAGAAATTTCCGTCTTGATACTCGACATTTCGACTTAATTTAAATGGAACGACTTGAATAACAGAAGCAAATAATTATTTAAAAAATGTTGAACAATAATGCTATCGCATTTGTACCAACCGGATCTTCTACTTTCGCAGTAGAAAGGGCCATAACTAGCATAGTCATAACATAATCATAATAACGAATAAAATTCGGACCAATTGCCAACGCGACGTCACCGAAACATGAAAGTACGGCCGGTTTCACCAATCGATCTATTTTATTACTCTGCAAAAAAAAATCATTGAATAAAATTCTAACAAAAAAAAATCAGAAATCCCAAATCTGATTTTTTATTCGATGTTGATATAGTAGTCATCTAAATAAATGAGGATTCAAAAAACAGTCGGTTTTTTGGAAATCTTTTTTGGTGTTATATTTTTCTTGTCGGAGAAAACAACTGCAACTAATTAAAATACGGAATAATACAAAATGTATCACAAAGTTATAAACTAAAAATAAACCTGCACAATTTGAAAAAGTAGTCCCATAAATTCATCCAAATGAGGCATCAAAGCTGCTTCTAGAGCACGACATAAATCAACAAGTACACCAATAGCTGCTGAACATACTTGACTTTCGTCGTGATTTTGTAAGCCTGCTATCAGATAAGGTTTGAACACATCCAAATAGGTTGCGAACTGGGAATCCAATGCTAAAATCGTAATTCCACAAAAAGGACAGGATATAATCAGTCTGTTTTCGTCAAAGTCCTTAAAAATGCTACAAAAATTCTACAGAACCTAAAATCATTACAAAACCGATCATATGTTCTCAAGAAACTTGAAAAAAATAACCTCCGATAAGTGTGCTTACAGCCATCAAAGCATCTTCCATGACACCACCACATTCTTTACCAGCACACCTAAAAATCATATTATTAGAATGCATGCGGATGCATAAAAAATTGAAGATTTTCAAAGGTGATAAACTGCTTTTTGTACACAGAAATTTGATTTTGGTCGACGATCGCCGAAGCTTGAATGTTACGCAAAATATGTTTCCAAAAATTATGACAACCTATCGATAATCATGTTGGCAAATTTAATTACACAACTTCTCGATCATATAAAATATCGAAATCACTGTTGAACCAAGAATTTGCATGTAATTTTATTTTGCATATTATATATTCAACAATCTGCTGATGAAATTTCAATCTCGCAAAAATCATGGTTTTGGGTTGGAATCAGTAATTTTCTTCCTGTTTATCATGGCAATCTCTTAAACTGATTCATTGCTAATTGACCGATGACTCATTTTTATAATTAAAAAACTACCTTTGCATAATTTGGAGCAAACCTTGCATGATAGCATCACCAATATATGGCGTATCCTCAGGCCTCATTTTACGCAGCACAGATTGTAACGTTGCACACAGTAATGATTCTAGATCTCGTAGCTGGCTCTGAAAAAAAAGAGATCAGAGTGGAGCAAATTACTAGGTCATAACTACCATCATGGATTAAATTAGTAGTACACAAATTATTTGTGATATGGTCGAATTTAAAAATGTTTGATAGCTTGAGCACAACATTTTTGTCCAACCGATCTTAATTTTTTTTGTTTTTCCAGGATAATATTCCTTTACCAAACTTCTCTGCATCACTCACTTTAGCCCTAGAACGTCATTGAAAACTAATCACATAATACAGTCCTGAAAGTCTTTGCAAATCTTACAAGAAATTTTTTTGCGAAATTTGCGTAAATAATGAAATAATGATTCGAACTCAAACACCCTTTACATCAAAATACCAAATACTATTAGTTCATTGAGAAAGAAAAAGAACATTTATTAGAGCATGAAAAAGCTGAAATCAATATAAAATTTTGTGACCTTATCACTTGACGACTCCAAAGAATTTTCAATGTTAAGTAACTGCTCCAACTTCCTCAGCACAATAACAGTGGTATTCTGCACCACAGGATAACAATCCTTTGGACTATTCTTGATTAATTCCATCAAGGTTTCATATGCGGCGATTCGTAAATTTGATACATGAGCATCTGGTCTATAAAAAAAAGCTAAGGCGATTTATGTGCTCTAAACAAAGAAAATAACAGAGGATTGAATTTAAATCGGTACTGAAGTAATAACAAAAAAGATAGAAAACCTCACAAAAGTTTGAAAATGTAGAGAAAAGTTCGAGGATTTGAAATCCAGGGCCAGCACTAAGAGAAGAAAAAGGCAAAAAATTACTTGACAGAAAAGCTAATAAGTTAAGTTTATAGATGAAATAGGTAAAGTTTTTAGTGATTTTTATACGTTTCTTTCAAGAGCTAACCTGTCAGTAGCTTTGATAAGTTCGCTCACCATGCCTTCAAAACAAGAAGTCAATATATACGTTTCAGGCTGGCCGGTATTATCAGTTCCTTGTCGGCAGGCCATATCAAAAGCCGCCTTGGCTAGACTTGATATTGCCTGGAAAAACATTTAAGGAAGTTCAGGAAGACGCTTAAACATGCAAAAGCGGTTCATTTTTCATCTGCATTATATTTTTCTCTCACAAGTAATATTATAAACAATAACTAGTGAATTGAAGTGAGAACTATAATATAATTCACCCAAAAAAGGAAGAATTACCCAGCAGACATTAGCAGCAACACGTGGTTCTTGATGCAGAGATGTCGATAGAGCAGGGAGCATTGGAGCTAAGATTTCTTGCCGTGTAACCACCTCCTCACATGTGTCGCACACTCGCCCAATACACCAGGCAGCTGTGTCGCGCACTTGCAGCTGAAATGTTGCACCAAATAATACTGAGTAAGTTTGACAGGTTATTTCTCGGACCCTGAACTATCATTAATTTAAAAACTGCAGATTCTGCTGCTTTCCATATCTAAAATTAAATACTTTGGTGATAATTCTTATATTTTTTCAGTATTGTTTCTAAATCCGAATATTAGGAACTAAATATAAGCTACAGCATGACTTGGCAATTTTTTCGATCTTCGATTTATTCAGGTTCATTAAAATTGAAGTAGATTACCTGAGGATCAGATAGCGATGCAATAATACTTGTCACTGCTGATTCAACTAACTGTGTTAGGACTGCTTCATTAGGTCCATCTAATATTGAACCAAATGCCATTATAGATGCTTCCCGATATCTAATATAGCATAATATGATTAGATAAGTTAGATGCAAGACCTCAGACAAAAATATTTTGCCTTCGGCTCAGAAACACAGGTAAAAAGTAAACAATTACCTCCAACTAGGATTTTTTAAATGTTGCTGAATGAAAGGTAAAATTGGTTCGACAATGGAATCGCCGGTACACTGTGCCAGAAGCATTATGCAGACGCCAGCTGCTTTTGCCGGATTCCAATCATCTTCATCATCGCTTTCCTCCTGTTTAGCCAATGTTTCAGTGAGAATAGGTATCAAATGAGTTAAAGCTCCTGAAATATTGCATGATTAAAATCAATGTCGAAATAACACAAATACGAAAGTGGAATCAGTCTTTCTCCGACTGAACAATCCATAACAAAAAGACTATAATCGTTCGTTAAGTGGAGTTTCCTATCATAAAACTGACATACAGAAAATTTATTTGTACCACAAGCTCACTAAAATCATCCTTTAATCTAAGCACACTTAAACAAAAGTCAAAAACGAGTACCACGGGCATAATGACGCGAAACATTTTCAGGAACGCGCCCTTGTTCCCGAGCTTCTTCAGCTTCAACGGATAAAGCTATCTCTTCTTCACAAACGTTTGACCAAAATTCAATACCTTGTAAAGCCACTTCGTTAATTTCAGACTTCATTGCATTTACACTAATCTGTAAAATGTGTTTTCATTATAACAGCCATTTCCACAGTAACCAAAGGCCCACCAAGTGATACCTAAAAAAAATTTTCCAGCTTGCCAAGGATTCTTCACAGGATGAAATGTAAAAATGAACAAAAATTTAACGGCAAAAAAAGAAAACCTCTAGAGTAAAATTCCTAACGACATACCGGAAAAAGTGCATCCATATATTGTTCCATAAACTGGTAATACAGTGACATAATCCTAACCAAACACTGCATTGCCACTACTTTAACAGCCGTCTCGGGGCATTGAGACGATTCACATATCACTTGCATAATCATATGTCGCTCGTTCTAAAATAATAGATGAAAACAATGACAAAACAAACCATGAAAACTCGAAAAGAAATAAAAATGAACAAAAAGAAAGACCTAGTTCCGGATAAAATCTTCCATAGAGCATCAAAGTTTACATATCATCTCATTTCACTACCTCATTAAAAGCTTATTTTAATCACTCAGCAACATGTTTCCCTTGGAACATATGCACCCTAAGAATGACGATAATGATAAAAGTATGAGCTGCTTTCTGAACTGATAGCGGAGAACAAAAAGAGCAAAAAATTAGTCTGTAAGCTCAATTTCAATAGTTCCAAAGCGAAACTGAAAATAAAGACCTCTCTCGAGAAGTTATGCTTGGTAAATTCGATCGAATTTAGCATAGCGTTAGCAGCTGCAAGACGAATATGATTGGACGGTTCATCTTTTCTTAATCCATGAACAATGGCGGTCAGAATCTGATTCGATTCTCTTTCTAACAATGATCCGCATATGTCTTGACAAATATAACCTAACGCCTAAAATAGAAGCACATTAATGACAATTATAACCGCCCATGATAACCACGCTTCTGAAGCAATTCCAGCTCACGATTCTCTTCCACAAAATTTCGAATTTCATGTTTAAATCCAAATTAAATGCAGATTTTTTACAAATTTTTTGTTGTTAGAAAAAAAAACTATTTAAAAACTCCACCTCTAGCGATGCTTCTCGTAATATTTCACTATTGTTCGTTGTTACTACACTATCCTTTAAATGCGTTACAACATCCGGCCATAGCTGAAATAATATATCGAAGTTTTCATAATTCTCATCGTTAGTGCACCTATTCATCGTATAGTTTTAGTGAGTTGTAATGCATTCCGTTAAGTAATGTTACATTGCATTCTGACATTCTACAGGACAACATTCTTCTTTGCATGAAGACTGAAAATTTATGCAAAAATATAGTAAGAAATTTAGAGGATTCTCGTAGGTTTGCCATATAAAATCTGATTCACACCTGAATCTCTACTACTTTATATGTTCAGTCGCTTATTAAGTTCACATAAATAACTCTCACAACAAAGTCAATTTAAAAAATGACCCGAGAAGGTATCTCAGCACATGCTATAGCAGCAACGCATTGAGCTGCAATGGATGGCCTAAAAGGCTCAGTGCCAAGAGTACGAACTACGTTTTGCTTCACGAATTCACGAACATCTATTGGTAAAGCAAGCCATCTAGAAAAATTTTAATTCAATATCACACCAAATTTCATTGAAAATAAGACTTTTGTATTTCCGGAATTTCTTTCGGTTTTAATGACAAAGAATATAACTAAAATGACGTGATGATATTAGCTATGTGTAGAACCATTTGCATCCAAGTCAAAGACAAAAAACATCTCAAATACACTCATTAATTTGTTCAAACGCCTTTCTTCGCTTGACATCTTTCTTTTGCCAAACTACTACACTACGCTTCAATGAAAAACCAATAAATGAATGAATACCTCGTAAGGTATTCATTTTTCGTCGCGTCTTCCTTTGCAACCAAAACATTTTTCAATTGTAAACCTGCAGCTTGCCTTACAAAATTTGAATAGGATGAAGTTGCAAGAACGGTTGACAGCTGTTTTGTAAATTCTGGCTGAAAAATTTCAACACGTAATAAAATTTCTTGATTTTCATTCCAAATCGCAGAACGATTCCGATCGCCCAAAAAAAAGCCACGTTGAACAGCAATACTACTGTTGCTCAGTGATCAGATAATAAACATTAAGGAATAGATAATTTATGAAAAAATTTAACTAAGGAAAATGACTTACAAAATTAGTGAGGCATGCACGTCGCAAGTAATCCAACGCGAGAGTTTGATCATTTGGATCTAAAAGAAATTTAATTATTCCACATATGAAAGATATGAATGCAAATTTAAATTTTTTACAATTTTCTCTGTACTACTGAATGATTGCGCAATCCAGCACGTCCGAAATGGGAAATCTTGTAATGCTTAGTATTAATTTTGATGAAAACTGGAAATGATGTTGTATAGCATAAGATTGTGCTTTCACTTCCATCTACATCCCGAGTAATCAACTTTTACCATCTCCATCCACATCACTAACTTACTTAATGAAGCGGTCCTTTGTAATACTTCTAATAGCTCCTCTTGAGCCATTCTAGCACCTGAAATGCAAAGCTCAATGAAAGAATTGAAATTTAAAGGAAAAAAAAAACTGCAAATAACCTGAACATTATAATTGCCGTTAACTGAACAAAAATATTTCTAATTCACAAGACTAAACATGAGAGACCATAAAAAATAGAAAAACTTTCATAAATAAATCACAAATTTTCAGGCGTAACCTTTTTCTTCTATGTTTTCAGATAATGATCATCAACCGGATGAGAAAATTACAGCAAAAGTGCAAAGTAACCAATTTAAGCAACCATAAACAGAATTTAAGTTATAGAAAAATTATGTAATGATAATACAATGAAAGATTTCAAATTGAGAAAAAAAATAAATCACTCTAAAGGATCCTAACAACTTTAAGATCAGATGGATTAGATTTTTAAGCACATATACACATGTACCCATTCATTTCATAGTCGATAACTTCAGCTTATCTAATCGACCAATTTGCATCGTTGAAGATGCAAAACTACTAGAAAATCATAACTTTCCAGAATACAAAACAACTAATCGGTTTCCAGATTGTAAACTTACCGGAAAATCATCAGTTTCCAGAATGTAAAACTACCGGAACAGACTCTCTCAATATAAAAATTCCGTGTAAGTTTTATGGTAGTTTAGTTAAAGTTTTATGAGGAATTATTTAAATCCTACTAATCCCATGCCAACCTATCACGATTACACGACCAGAAGATTTCCCGCACAAACCTATGGTACCGGAATACGGAACTGAATCGCTATAATCCAAGGAACACTATGAAAATATTTCTATCCCATGCGATCAGGTTCCATTAAAATATCATTCAGGTTAACTTATTCGTTCTATCAAATTATCGGCAAAATCTTCCGCAACATATCAAAATTATCCAGTGTTCATTAAAATTTCATAAACTGTAAACTTTACCCACTCATCTTATTACCGGAATAATTGAGACCATTTTTTAACTTAATGAGTCCGTGAAAACTTACTTAGCTTCATTTTTGTCCCGTGAAATTACTAGTATTGGCTTTGCTCTCAATATGTGCTGCCATAAATACTTGTGGATATTTTATTATATTCTTTAATTCTATCATTTTTTCAACTACATTACATGTGTGTAGTGTTTCTATCATTTGTCATCACTACAAGTTTTTCAAAAATTTGGTTATTCTTTGTTTGTTTTCGGTGCAGTTCTCCATATCCAAAACATTTCTTTTAATATCCATTAAATGTTATCACTGTTCTGACATTGGTATTAGGTAAAGAAAGGTGCGATTCCTTTACTCGTATTGGAAGTTAAAATGTTTAAGTTAAGGAAATCATTTCAGGTACTGGTAAAGCCGGAAAAATGTTTGACGGTTTTGGAGCAGTGATGTTTGGAGCACCGTTACGGCCTTTCGATTTGCAATTGCGGTGCTTCTCGGCAGCATTTTATGAAGCAGCAGATACCAAGAAAATAAATGAGTTGAATCATGGTGGCAAGGTTATTTGGATTCTTATTTTTACCTTCAATTTTTACAAATTGCTTGTCTTTTATGTTTTTACGGTATTTATTTTTGCTTATTCCATTGGATTATTGATACCTGCTCGTTTTAGTTAGCCATGCATTCATTGATACCTAATGGTTTGGATTAGCTATATGTTTATTCAAACCCATTTGTTTGGGTTACTTCTGCATAGAAGAATGAAAGATATTTTCGTCTATCTTGTTTGGTACAATGTTAAAAGAATAGCTGGTTCCATTACTATTCGAAATTGTAATTTAGGAAAAATATAATTACTTAAGCGGACTTTTTCATAAAATTCTGTCCGAGAACATCTCATTTCAAAAGAAAAAAAATTCTCATTATTGCTGTTGGCTGTTGTTTTAATTTTCAGATTCTACTTCCACCATCAGCTTTGGATCTATTAGTTCGTCTGAACATCGAATACCCAATGATGTTCAAAGTGCAAAATTTGAATGATTCAGATTATTCGACGCACTGTGGTGTCTTAGAATTCCTAGCTGAAGAAGGTCGTTGCTATCTCCCGTCATGGGTAAGTGATAACTAAGATGTATACAATTATGCAAATGTGTTCGAACCGATGCATATGAAGGATGAGTAATTTGAACTTTCAAATTGAACTCATAAAAAGTTACTGAAAAAGATGAAATGGATATTTAAATAGAATGTCTTGGAATTAAAAGGCGTGGCGGATAATTGATGGAGGTTTTAAGTATTATATGAATCAAAGGATAATGTCATCGGTGATAGATACCATCATATTTAGCAATCTGACTGGAGAGCTAATTGTAAATGATTGACAGAGAGATATAGCAAACTGGATGAATAAAACATTTGGTAGTTTTTTACCAAGACTTGCAAGTCTAATTTCATTTCAGATGATGCGTCAATTGCACCTTAATGAGGGTGAATGCGTTAGGATAACATATTCCACACTACCGAAAGCTACCTATACGAAGCTGAAACCGCAGTCTACTGATTTTCTATCTATTTCAAATCCTAGAGCTGTACTGGAAGTGGAGCTACGCAAATTCGCATGTCTTACAAAGGGTGACATTATTGCTGTTGAGGTTAGCTTGAAGTATTTTTTTATTTTTATTTTCTTGTAAAATATGTTGGAAATAAAATATGATGAGGAGAGCTAAAGTTTATATAGAATGCAGAAATTAGTTTTCAGTGCTTGTTTCAAGTTCTTGAGATGGAAGAAGTCTATCATTAGAGAATGAATAATGATGTGTTCATGTAATACACGGACACACTGGAATAAATGTTTCTAGAGTATATCTTTAGGATAGCCACTTTGTATTTTCCTCTACAATTAGGCAGTGAAGAATTGAGGGAATACTGATATTCGTGGCACTTGTGGAATTAGCTTCCCAGTAGAAATAAGATATGAAATACAATTTATCTTACTTTCTTGTTAGTTGTTTGATATCTTTATTTTTCGTAAAGTATGAATATCAAAATCCTTCGATTAATTTGAAAGATTGAACTGTGAAAGCATGAGGCATTTCTTTGTTGTGGAATTCAATGGTTTTTACATCAGCTATAGGCCCGATCTGCAACTATTTACATGAATAAACGATTTTGTTTCTTCTTTTATCTATGGTTATCGTTATTGTGAGGATTGTTTTTCTGTATGGACAAAAATTTTTCAGTATAACGATCAAATTCTGGAATTTTTGGTGATGGAAGTGAAACCTGGAAGAGCTGTTTCAATTATAGAATGTGACATGAATGTGGAATTTGATGCTCCCGAGGGTTACGTCGAACCTAATACAAATGTGGCAAACAGTTCAAATGCTGCGGTAGGTTTTGTATGTTGCAATTTTTGATATTACGAATGTAAATTTCAGGAAATGATCACCAGAATAACACAATACACCTTCATATTGGCGTGATTGAAAATTTCATTTAAGAAGTGTAACTTGACAGTTTTCATTTAGCTTGCTAAAAAGGAAAGAACGGGTGAAAAAATTATGGATAATGATGACAAATGATAGATATGACAGAAAATTTGCTTCATATTTAGACAGAGAATGTTTGGGGTTGAGGATCCAATTTTTGCAGCAATTTTATGTAGCAAATTAGTTTTAATTGGTACAGGTGATAATTTAAACCCTAATTAACCTTACCTACCAGCCATCAATGTCATCAGCACCAGTCTTAAATGAAGCAGGAATGAAGGCTGGTAGCGGATTCAAAGCATTTACTGGTGCGGGTCATCGTTTGGATGGAAAATTGAAGTCTTCAACAGCTTCACTGCCTAAAATGGAGGCAGCTGAACGTTCACTTCCACCGTTAGTCGTTGATACCAATTATACTCCTGGAAAACTGGAGTTTGTTAGGTCAGTTCCATTTTTTTGTTTTTTTTAGTGAAAAATAGAGCTACAATTATTTAAATATTTAAAAATATTTGATGCACTTCTATTTGTTGGTAATATACTAGAATATTGAGTACGACTAGTTTTAGTTTCAGTGTGATGATGTGGTGATGGTTAGTTTTGGATCATCATTTTATAATAAAATCGTGATCCAGCAATGTGCTGTAATTACACTTTTTACATTGCGGCATTCTAATGAAATGTGAGATTGGTTTTAGTTGGCGACTAACAATTTCATTAAAATTGTGCTTAGAGAGAAATATAAAAGTAAGTATTCATTTTAAAAATGTATCGGTAATACAGATATGATTATAAATATCGTTTACTAATGGAGAGAGAATTGGCGGAAGCATCGAAAGGGAAAAAATCCGGTGGTACGATACCATTTGAAGGTGGTGGACATATGCTACGTGCTACTCGTCGGTGATTACAGTTTAGATTTTTTGGCATTCCGGAAAAAAAAACGATATTTTAACTGATATCTGTAAATGCATAATATGGTAAAATATTTTTAGATTAAATTTTCAAATCACGTGGTCACATTTCTAAATCTTAAGCTATGAATCATCGTGGAAATTTTCAATAAAGATTAGATATTGAAAATGGTTTAAAGCAAAATACAAATCATTCCACTTCTGTCATGCCTGAATTTTGTTACTTTTTTTTTTTTTTAGTCAGTGAGAAACAAGTTTTTGAAAAATTGTTTTTAAATTTAACATGCATCGTTGTAAAAACAAAAAAAAAATTTTTGTATAAATTCAGCAGATAATGTGGAATATTGATGATCGATTTTTTTAAAATGAAAACATGAAACAAAGTGGAGAAAAAGCGGTGAAGGAAATTTAAGTAAATGAAATTTATTAGTGATTTAGTTGTGGAAACAAAACTTAAAACTCGTAAGTTAAGTTTTTTTTTTTAAGCATAGGGAAAACTTCTGTGTTATGGATTGCTAACTTTTGAACTGAATAAAACAAAGTAATGCGAACAATATAGAATCAACTGTTTACTCCTCGTGAAACAGCTGTTATCTGCTTAATGTTGAAATTCATTAGTTTATTTATCAGAAATACTGTCGAGTAAATATTATTGGTTATTTCTTTATCTTATTGATCATATCTTAATAATATACAGTAATCAATTTTTGCTTTTTGTTCCGTGATGAATTAAAGTTGTTAATTACTTCATGCCTACTTTATTCATTTGAAATTGTAGTCTGTATTATTGCTTATCTAAATTATTTTAATCTATCATGTTTCTTTGCTTACCTGAAGACTGTAATGATTAAATGTCAGTATAAAATTTCACTGACAGCAAAAAAAGTATAATCATAAAGTGTTGTTGTTCAATCGCACAATCGAGTCCGACTCATTGCGACCTCATGGACCACCTCACGCCAAACCTTTCTGTTTAGTGCATTCTTCC
>JABVXS010001313.1:0-15982 GCA_013365335.1 Madathamugadia hiepei | reverse complement strand
TGCTGTCCAGTTTTTGATTCGTTGACTCTTTTGCTGACCATAACAGTTGTTATTTCCATCTTGTCCATTGAGTTCTTGGAAAATGTTTCCTCAAACTCTTCAATCCATCCAGCATTTTGATTGTAATCTTTCTCAGATTCCCAGATGTCTTTCCAGAACTGAACAGTTGTTCTTTTATCAGGAGTTTAAGTTGTTGTATCAACTTTCCGATTCAAACCTTGATAGAATCTTCTTTGATCTGTTTGGGAGGGGTATATTATCATCATTATTATTATTATTGCGTGCTGTTTACAAATTTCTCTGCTTTAAACTGCTCCACTGCGATCGAAAGTTTTCAGCGATCGCGAAATTGCAACCAACTGAAGCAGCCAGCTTAAAAGACCACCGATGATGTGGTGGGGCTGGTTTCTGCTCTTTGTGATGTGATGCAGGGCTAATTCTGTCATTGTTTCATTGATCCTAGTGCTTAACTTCAGCACATAGAAATTCGTGCATCCTCGACACACCTGGGCAAAGGAGTAATTGAAAGCTGGGTAAAGAGACCTGCCCATTCAATGCAGTTGCTACTGTCACTCATTTCAGGGCAAGAAACCATGGATACTGCAACAAGCGAATAGTGCAAGCGCTGCAAGTCAAGTGAATCGATTATTTTTCATCAAATAGTGAAGATATGTTAGATGTCAAAAGAAAAGAAAGCAAGAAAAGGTCGGGAAGGAAAAAAGAATTCACTGTTTTTGAGAGAACGCTGAAAATCTATATTGCGGCCAGTTGAACCACAGTTTGTTTGGACCTGAAGTCGTTATTCTGCATTAAATCAAGCTTGGCTGAAGTGGCTTCAGTCTGAATTTATACTTAATCATGCTGAAATAAACAACTAAGCTAGGCGATAGACCTTTTAACGAACTGGGTTGAAATAATAGGACATAATTTGCATCGTACACACGAACAAACAAATTAAAGACGATTTTATGCTATGTACTCACTCTAATAGTTCAGAACCACGTAAAGCACGTGAAGATCTTTCAAATCGACGCTTCCCAAAAATGCTTTTGGATTTGAAAACTACAACCTTAGCTACAAAGTGAAACATACAGGAAGCTTAGATTTCAAGTGTCACTGTAATTTCCTGAACAAATTGATCATGAGGATTGGGAATACCTTGGTGACAGACATGCTTTGTCAGATAGGAAATGGCTGTATGGAGGATAAAGGCCATTCTGGATCGGAATGTTTGCAATAATTTTATGTCAGGACGAACTGACCTTGTGCACTCACTTAAAGTTTTCTAAAGGACATCGTCATCATACCTGCAGTGTTTGCAGCATTCTGCAAACTTCCAGTAAAGAAGTGAGAGGAGTTTGAATAGTTCTGCATCGAATGGGTTTTCATCGAAACTAGAAAGTATTAAAAGGATTGCTGGTAATCATTTAAACAAGGATAGAAGTGTTTTTATTGTTTGGAGAGCGGAACACTTGCAGGAACTGAAATCACATCCAGTTTGTCATCCGAATCCATTTCTTCCAGTTTGCGAGCTTTGTGGCTTACCATTTGCCTCTGATTCATTTCATTGAAAAAGCCTCTGATACCAGAAGGAAAAGTTTTCTTATTCATGTGACACTGGGGGAACACTTGAATGTGACCACGGATCCGTACCGCCGTGGTGCCAGCCCAGTGCAAGTTGATGCGCTAACCGGAAGCAATGCTGTGGTAAAGTAAACTCTACATACCGGGTCTTTTTCCTGTTGTCGCGAAAACTGTTGCAAGGAGAATGATGCAGAACCATCTCGTTGAGTGGCTACTCCAGATAATTGGATTTCCAGCAAACGTTTCCCAGTTATTAGTAACTGGTGTAGCCAAATGCACACAAATTTAATTGAAGGCCTAATGCCTCATGCTTACTTCCTCTAATTTCAATTTAATTCCATCTCGCCCGATTGAAGTTACTTCAGTTCTCTTCACATGACATCAATCCTCGTCCGCTAAGATTAGATTCATTTTAATTCGTACTTCATTCCATTTCCACTCCCTTTAATCTCTTTCAGCAGATTTCCATTTCCACTTCACATACTTCAAATGTCACCAAGCCCTGGAAACTCCTTCCAGCTTCATCGCACTCTGTTCTCTTTCAGTTCATTTAATTCCTCTCAATTTCCTTCCACCTGCTTTAATTAATCTTAGCCAAACATCAACGTCATATGTCAGTGAGAAGTGCAAACTGTTCCGCTTGAAGGCAAAGCGAGGTGCACAGGGTAAAGGTCCCTGAAAGTGATGAAGCTTCACGAGCTGACATGGCTACTTGCACTTCCATTTTAGTGCACTGCTGCACTATCACAGGGCTGTGTTCATGAAAGAAATCTGATAATACAATCATTCGTATCGTGGTTTAATTAATTTTTAATTAATTTACAGGAGAAGGGAGAAAAGATGATTGCTTTGCCAATTTGGTCTGCTTTGTTTCTTCCTCGCAACCGCTTCCGAATTCATCTCAAGCAATTAATTGCTTCCACTGCCACATTCTTACTACCGAATACCTCTCACCTGGCACCTGGCCTTCCGTTTGGGACCTTTCTAATTCTGCCTAACGGAAGCAATCCATTGCATCCAACTTCCTTTTTGGGATTATCACTCGATGATCCTGATGAATCACATGGAAGAGTTCGGAAGGAACACTTCGGAATAGGGGTGCTCCAAGTTAAGCAAAATTGCTTAATCTGAAAAAGAGCTCACAAGCAAAAGGTTGGGTGAAGCTTCATTCTCCTCCCATAACTTTAGCATAAATATTCATTCATCTCGAAACCATCTGCCGATGAACTACCCGGCACTCCTTCCTTCCATCGATGGATTCAGAATTGATCGAATCTTCCTTGCAGACGGTTCACTGGCTGATCACATTATCGATTGCTGCTGTAGGTAACGAATAAACAGAACCAACCGGTAAATGAATCTATTTTTCATTCCCAAGTGCAATGGCGAGTTCCTTCACTAGCATTCCCCCTTCCACATTGCTCCATTACAGCATGGCACAGCTGGGTAATCAATTTACCCAATACTCCCGAGATTAGTCGTCTATTTCTCGAGATGCATCAGTCATACCAACGAAAGAGACCAGTTGAGGCAGGTAGTTGCGAAAGAAGCATTGGCTCTCGACAAGTCCAATTAGGACAAGGAGAGTAAGTAGGGAAAGAGGTCTCCTCTTCTAAGCAGGTGCATGAATAGCTATCATGCGTGTCACATTTTTGTCACCGCCGTAGTCATCGTCGTAGATGTCGTCGTCATTATAGGCCACAAGTTTACCGCTGCTTATAATTAACTGTTGCAGAAGGCGGGGCGATTCTGATCTAATTGCGTCGTTGTAACATTTCTCAAAACGAAGTAGGTGGGCACAGGGACAGGAGATGAATTATTGTGTGATGTCAGTTATATGATGGCGATTGAGACCAAGAGTTGCTGCTGGTAGTTTTCTCTTTTAAAGCAAGTCTGGATACAACTTTTCCACTAATTTTTCACTCTTGGGGACTGCCTACTCCTTCCACTTCCATCTTAACTCCCGCATTTCCTGTCGGGAAAGAGTTAGTTCGCTGTGGGATGTCTGCGGGAGATCTCTCTCTCTCTCTCTCTCTCGGGTAATTAAACCTTTATTCGTTTAGAAAAATGATAATCTTAGAAATACGAATACAGTGAACAATGAATGTGTGGATAGCATATAAATTGATAATGAATCCAAGGTAGTCGTGAAGAGATTGTCCTCGTCGGAGCAGTTCAGATAGTCATCGATCCTAGTTGTGAACTGATTGAAAAGGTACCTTGCTCGGAGGATAATCCAAGTTTATATACATTTTGTTCCACTGGTGCGGGCCAATCAGGTCGCGACACATTATTCTTGACCAGTTGGCGGGCAGAAGTGTATCCTAAATTCCACATTGTGGCTCCTGGTACCCTTGACTCCAACTTCGCCATTTTGGCGACACTTCCGTCGCTTCGTACCTAAACGATGAAAATTAAAAGAGATCATACGAATTCTTCGATTATAACCGGAAAAGAAGAAATACTTCTCGACGATCCACCGGTCCTTTGTCCGCTTGTCTGTCCACTTACTAGAAATGGCTAGGAAAGCAGAAGTACGGCTGAGATCATTTACTTGCCAAGCTGCTCTTGTATAGTTGTGCTACCACGAGAAATTCATTTTGGACCAACCACCTGAGTGGGAAGTGTTACAAACCTGTTCGGACCATTTCAGATTTCTGTACAGTAACGACAGATATTCCTACTCTCGGTATTTACTGCAATTGCCATCTACGATGGAGATGAGGTGCTACTATTGCTGCCGCTACTACTGCTGCTGCCACTGTTCGCTTCCATTCCTGTCTCTCAACTAGCTTTCGTGCTAATCAACTAACCCAGCAGTTGATTTTTACTCCTGCTGCCTTCAACGCCATCAACTATGTCCACTTGCATGAGTTTCAACGAATCGTTGGTGGAGGAAACACGATCCTACTATGCCAAGGTTAGTCTTCTACTCTTTCTCCCTCTTCGGTATTGCCGCCATACTCTAGAGTGTGCTTTTACTGCAGGTACTCCCCTCCCAAACGATGTAAACAATGCGTCGTCCAAATTAATGAAAAATTATAGACAACTAATGCAGATTAGCAGTTGCAACGTTCTACTCTCACAATTACTTCACAGCATCAGCGTTTCCTGTACCTCTCTCTCTCCTTCTCTCTATTTTTCCTTTTAATCTCCATTTAGGTCAGCATAACACTGAAATACGTAAAAGAACAATGCAGACGACACGTACCGTAGTGGGTTTCAGGTTCCTTAGCTCAACGACCATTTCAGGTGCTGCTAAAAGAATGCAATCCTCCCTTCCTATTTCACTTCTTTCTACTTCTTTGATTCCTCGAGAACAGATGGATGCAGAAAATGTCACTTTGGAAGTTCATTTGGTGCGAAAGTCATCCATCACTCCAACTCTCCTAGCTTGGAACTTCCAGAAGGAATTTCATTCTTCAAGGAACGTAACTCCCTTGTCCTTCACGGAAGTGACCAAAGGCTTTTGTCGCCAACAGAACTCTGCTTCAGCCAAACGTGAAGCAGCACATGTTCTGTTCACGACGTAACTTGAGGCTGCTTGTCAATTTGACCCTTGAAGAAAACCATTTGGTTAAGGACTGATCGACATCCCGCTGAATCAGATTCCTCGGTGCATTGATTCTGCCCTCTGCGATGGATGGGTTCAGGAAGATCGGTGACAAGATTGCTCAAAAGTCTAGCAATAATTGCTTCTTCATATGGCTGAAGAAGTAAGCACGGAGTGCTCCGTTTCCATTAGCTTTTTCCGTTTTGCTCTATGCTTCTGTGTATCCTCCGAGGTGTCACATTGTTGCAGCACCTCTTCATTCTCTCCTGTCTGAGTGCCGCAGAAAACTGAAGTAACTTTTTTCAAGCAGAAGCTTCATTCCTATGGGATTTACAGAAGCTCAGAGAAGGGAACAGAACAGAGTCAGTGGGATGCCCGAAGTGACACCTGAAAAACCATACTTCATTGCTACCACCTACCTATCCACTTTTTCGACTTCAATCCTCGTCACAATCAGTACCAAAAATCTTCCATCTGGACTAGCTTGAGCTACCTTTAGAATTAACCTCGCCAGTAAGTTGTGACAAAGGTTGAAATAAAAGCTGTGGTAAGCTGGGTTCCTTCGTTCCTTCCTCTCTTTCATCTGCACTTGCAACTGCTAACGGTGGAAGAAGAGAATTAGAAATGCCTTCCGGAAGAATCGAAAATCCTTTCGAAGAAGCATGATGTGGCCACCCCGGTGACCTCTGTGACCAAAAGCCATCAACGACTTTTTACAGCAAGAGTACTTAAGGATAAAAGGATGTGGTACCACAGATGCTCAAGAAGGAATAGAAATTCAATCACTTCGTTGTATCAATGAACTCAGCGAGCTTTCTTGGCCAACTATCGGCTTCACATTTCTCGCCCGCCATTTTCTAAACTTATTTCAACTGAAGTATTTTTTCAGAATCCAATCTAGGCATTTCACATCTCCACATCTCTACTTTCACTGTCCTCAGCTTTGCCCTCCGAACGGGTCACTCATCATTTCGGTTCGTTCATCCTCTTCTTTCTTGTCTTTGCTTCGCTCTTCACAGCATTGATATCAGCCAATTGCTTCTGCTTCAAATACGGAAACCTTTTCTATCCACGTGACCCAACGTCGCAGATGATCACATCCAAGGCATTCAGATTTCTTTACATTTCCTCTGTTTCTCATCCTTCTCTCATTCTTTCAATGTTTCATCCGGAGCATTCATTACCTGTGGTCAGTTGAGGTGCAGTATTCCCACACTGACCGATGTCATACCCATGGACTTACTGGCAAGAAAAGCACTGTTTCATGAAGTTCAGACATTAGTAAGCCGAAGAATAGAAATGAATTCAAGAATTTCCTTCGCTTTCATAAGTCATCGTCGGAGACCAAATTCATTCCAATGCGGTTTACTGTGCCGTTCACTGCGCCGAAAACTCCACGGATAGATAGGAATGTTTCATTTGGGTGATGAAATGTAATTCAGAGATGAGACTCAAAGCGACATAACTCCTGCCAGACATATTGTGCAAACAACGCAGGCATAAAAATTTAATAAATTATTTTTGGAAAGTGCGTCACAGCAAAGAAATGTTCTTTGATCCACATGAAAACAATTTTAAATTGCCAAAATGTGACCTTCAGTTTCCAGAAGTTTCCTGCAAGAAAATGAAACCACCAGCAGGAAATTTAGGAACTGAGTTGTTGGATGGGCCGGTGAGTAAATGTGTGTGCGGAAGGGAAGGAATGTATTTGGCGGTAAATGTGGACAGTGATTTGCTGCAATCATCAGGAAGTGATTGCTGGGAGTGTAACGGAATTTTCGCAGGAAATGAGAGCAAAGCAAGTATTGGTGTGAAGAAGATTTCCATCACTTTCTCAGGCCAGTAACTACATTCAGCATGAACTATCCTTCTTGCGTTCATTAGATTTTTCTCTTTTTAAACTTGGAAAGAGGGACGGACCACATTTGTCTCCTCGCAATGTGACAGACACACTTGTGCAAGTGGGAAGGGTGGTCATGCCTTCAATGAGCAGTTAATGTGTGCTCCTTCTCGGGTCAGCATGGTCGGTATCGTTTGAGAAAGAAAGGTGAGAAAGTCTCCTGCAAGTTTGAGTGCTCTTTCAAACTGCAAATAAATGCTGTGTGATGAGAATTGTGGTTGCAAAATGAAATCGTTGGAGAGATTGAATCGAATCGGAAGTAATGTGGACGATTCGCCAGTAACCGACACAAACCCTCTCTCCAAAAATCCAAACTTTTCATCGCTTCCTCTTGTTTGTTTTTTGTCAACGTTTCGCGTCATTTTCCAAAATTTGATTTCATCGCATCTGTCTGTGAAATGAATTGTGAGAGAAAAACAATTGGCAACTTTTTCCTCTCACCTTTCCTTGCTCCTTGAACTATGCATGCGATCCTGCATGGAAGAAAACAATGTGTAAACCGGTTGACGTATCACGACGAGGGTCTGATGATTTTCTGTGACAGGAAGACTGAAACACACTCGTCTCATCTTTCCTCTAACCGATCGGACATACTCTCGAACAGAAATAAAACAAATTTCAAACTGCCGCCGCTGTTACGGGGTAATGAAAGGAAATGAACTGGGAGGTAAGCTATGCAGCGGAACATTTTGCTATGAGAACGATGCGTGGTGGGAAAAGTGCAAGACGGAAGCAGTAACCTCGGCGGCGTTAACTACCACAGCTCCAGTTAAACTGTATCACGCTGATCTGAATGATTTGGTAATTTGCAAAGGTCAATAATAAGAATAGGGAACTTTTACTGGCTAATTGAAGTTTGATCATATAAAGAAGTGCAAAAATGGTTTCAGCCAGAAGGAACCTCTTCCTCCGGACCCATAAATTCCCAAGTTTGACAGTTGCTTCGGAATTTGTCGAGTCCAGCAGAACTGAAATTTTAGATTACAAAATTCAATCTACAAAGTTTCCAACTTCACATTTGACATAAACACATCTCTTTGATGATCTCTCTTCCGCCACTATCACCTCCATTCACCATCAATGTTCACCATTGTCACTGATGGTATGTATGATCACTTGTCAAGGTGTCAGTCGGAACTCTTAGCTCTTTTCATAACCTCTCATGATAGTGTAAAGATTATTCTTTTCGTTTGCTCATCCTTCGACTGTTGCACAGACAAATGGAGTTGGAACATTTCAATTGCACAGGATAAGCATAATCCACTGATTCCTCCGCACAGCTTCATTGCTCACACGGGTGCGGTCACTGCCACTGCACACGTGTCAACCGTTGTCAACCACTCCATTTGTTTCTGTGCAGTTGTGTTCCTGGAAACCGTCGTTGAGAAATTTTCAAAATCTTTCTTTCATTCACTCCTGTCACACTAAGTTTAATTTCATTTGAGCCATGTGTGATGCACCACCAATCATTTCAATTATTTTTCAGAATATTTCAAAAGTGTTTTTGAAGTTTCACTTAAATTGCCCTATCTATTCGGCAACGTAACTTTAATTAGAATAAATTTACGATTTGGGGAGAGGAAAGAGCACGGAGAGATCACTGGAACAGTTGAAGTTGCAGTAACCAATTCTGATCACTCTCAATTAATGAAAAGCACCGATTTGCTGGAAACGATCTAAGTCTGCTTTCGTGCAGCACAAATGCAGTGCAACTTTGAATGCTATCTAGAAGAAGCGGATCTCGAGCATAGACGTAGGTCAATTGCGTCACTTGTGCAATGCTTGTGTGGTGTGTCCGTGTGTGCGCTTTATCCCTCAATGGATGCGTATGTGAGGTGAGGGAAGGGACGACATGTCGTCATTGCTGTAGAATGATGGATCAATCAATTCTCTTCCTTTCTCCACCCCAATTTCAGTTGTCAAAGCTGATAAATCTTCTTCGCTTCTGCATATTTCACTGATTGCATTTTACAATTCAATTAACTTCGGATAGTTGGTAAGTCAGGCTTGCGTCGAAATTCTGCTGCAATCATTTCTTTTAAACGTCAACAAACAATGCTCCACCGCAGTGCATCTGCTCTGAATGTGAAGGTCACGGAGAAGGGGAAATTTACAACATTTCACGCAACTATTAAGAAATTTGGCCATATTTATTGAAATCAGAAATTAAGTAACTTTTACTCAAACATTAGGGCTATCAATTCGAAAGGAATTAGTCACGCCTTGTATGGATGTAGAAGTTTGATAGAAAACTTCCATCGAACTCAAAATTATTAACTTGGATGTGATATTTGTCTTGGAGACTAATTGCAGTGAGTTACGATGGAGTAGTTGTCGGTCGGGATTAGCCGAGAAGGCCGAGCATTGTGTACCAGTTCGAGAGTGATAGCTGTGAACAGAGAAGCGACAACCTAATCATGAGCACTACCTACCTCTCATGCTAGTTGTGTGAGCATAGAAATGTAAACGGAGGAATGAGGAGAGTGAAGTTGGGGAAGATGAACTATGAACTTGTGGAGTGCGTTTAATTTCCGAAGGAAATATTGAATAGTGCAAGTGAAACCCAATTCTTTGTGTGGTAGCGAGAATTTGATGAGCATCGTTTGATTATTTTAGCTTGCACAGCAAACTGATCGAAATTTTAAGTGGTTTTTGGGAGAGAGAAGCAAAAGATTCTGGAAGAAATGCATCCGTCCAGAGGAAACTATGCGAGAAATGAAACGGAAAATTGCTGCAATGCACAGTTAGATAATTCAGTGCTTCTTTACCATCATATCTCGACATCTGTTGCCCATGTAGATGAGACGGAAAAGCAAGGAAAATTGCTTCTGAATGGTAGCGGTTATTGGTACTTCCGCAGCGGAACATGTTTACATTTCGGGATGTATACTGGAACGGTGCAATTTAAAAAGATGCTCATCGACAACTGACTTATTGATTGATTGATTGATTAATTGACTGACGTTTGTGTTGAATAGTCCATTCACCAATAAATGCAATTAGTGCTGGAGGAGAGGAAGGCACTCAGAACACCCGCATGTGTTGTGGTAAAGTAGGGAATGATATTCGACTTGCAAGTTAGCTAATTACTTGCATCAATCGAGAAATCTCTCTTTTAATCATCCCAATAATTTACAATCTGCTCCATTGAAAGCATGAAAAGATTAAGGGAGAGATTTGCTTTTGCCGAAAACTTCCCACACCGAGATACTGACCTTCACCTAACCACTTCTAGTGGAATTTTCCACAAATTCTTACATTCTTCTATGATTGAAAATTCTTCAGTTTTTTATTCCGCTGGCGAATGCTTATCTACCGATCCATGTGTTCCTCTACCACTTCCTGTGTATCACCGGTGTGTTCGCCAACCTTGCAATTGTCATAGTACTCCTGAGACCGGCGATGCGCAGGAATCATTTCAATACCTTCCTGATTGCAATCGCACTATGCGACATGACCCTTATGGCTTCTTACTTCATCTTCAAGCAGGTAATTATCAGCACAACTTGTTACAGATGTAATTAAACCTTGGAATGGAACGAAATTTATAGAAAAAAAAATTAGAAACTTTGAACTAAATAGCAAGGCATATTGTCCAAGTTACCATTATTTCATGGTCCGATTTCTGGCTGCAATGCATGAACTTTGCACTAATACATGGGAAGAGTTTGCACAGCTCCGAAAGGTGCCCATTGCAAGCAGGAAAGCGGAACAATTCACGGCTCTGTTCCTAGCAAATCAAGCCAAATCAGATCACAGTTTTAAAATTAGATAATGTCTTTTGCAGTCATTTAAATAGCTTTAAAAAGACTCAGAGGAGTTAGATATAAATATGGAAAGGGAAATGTTGTGGTCTGATGGAGTGGGGTGAGCTTCCCTGCGAGGGCAGTGAGTGCAGTGAGACGGACGAACGCTGTGGTAGTGGTGCATTTCTTGTGAAGAAGCAACAGTTCGTTTATTTCATCAAGTAGTTTTGAAGGGAGTGCAAGGCAAAGTTTGCAAATGCCAGCAGCATTTGCGAATTGTTAAGCAAAGGCACAAAAAATTCGAAATTTTCAGCAGAAATTCTTGGAAAAAGTAAAAAATTTTTCAGCTTCTATATGGTTGCACTACTCACTTACTTGTTGGTTCTTTAGTTCCTAAACTAGAATGCAATCAAAATTGTTGATTTGCGTTCTCCCTCAACTGTTACTATCCACTGGATAGCTTAAATTTTGAGGCTTGTGAAGCGTGAGCTTATACTCACTCACTAAAGCTAAAAATGCCTTTGGAATCGAATAACCTCTGTTATAATCATCAAGAAAGATACAGGGATAGATGAGAGCAGACTGGAAGAAAGAAAAAGACAAAGTGTTAGGATGGTCCATTCCAGATTGAGATATGTCACCCGTGGTACTTCACCTATTTCTGGATAGTGTTCACCTACTTTTATGCAATTCTCTCCGTCTTTGTCCATTCGTCATCTCTCTGGCTAACTGTCAATATGGCCGTTCTACGATATTTGGTGCTGAAGCGAAGTTCGACGTCCACATCGAAGATACCAATTGTTAATACTTTCAAAGCCGCATTTATCTCAATAATCACGGCAATCATTATTTCACTTCTCGGCTCTCTGCCAAATATGTTAAGATATCAGGTAAATGATTAAATTGGGGCGGTAGTAATGGCCAGGTGAAGAGCTGCAGCGTATACCGTCCATGATTCAAAATGGCAGCATCTTCATCTACCGTCTTATCATGATAAGGCGTGGAAGAAAGATGCTCAGAGCAAGTGGTCCCACGTTCGATTTCAGATTCGACATAATGGTTATTTAAATGTACCGGCACACTGTACATCCAATCAGTCATCATATGCCCACTACTATGTGCATCATCCCAAAGTTCATGCCTATAATATTGCACAGCCGTCATGGTGGACATGTCGCTGGGAGAGGTTTAATTTTTGGGTTGCTGGTTAGTCTCTGCCAACATTTTCCGCTTTTAAATTTCAAGACTGAAACTCGAAATTAAATGATTGATTCGAAGTTCAGATATAGGCGAAGAACTTCTAGTCTTTGAGTATCTCATTCTATCCTTGATGTTTTTGTTGAAGTGAAAAGTGAAAGAATGCTTGATGCACAAACTTGCACTCTGGCCAGAATGCATGACATGGCGAACTGTTCATGTCCACGGTCTGGACCAATTCCATTCGCAAATATTGTCCGTTCTGAGGTTTGTCCAATGGAAAAGCAATGGAAAACAAATGCGTGAAACAAGGGTGTCGAGGTGGAAGCTTCGATGAGATGGAATATGGGACAGAGAATTGTCGCTTTGCTCGGAAACAAGTGGGAAAAAGAAGGCTAGAGACCTGGAAGCATCTCGAGATGGCATACGTTAAAAGCCCATAAACTTGTCTCTCACTGAATACACAAGGTATTAAAGGGAAGCTTAATTGGGAAGCCAAGAGCTTGGAAGTCAGTGGGAGGCAAAGGTAAGCAGAAATGGTACCTATCTTCTTCACTTCACTTCACTTCACCTTTTCCTTTTTGAAAGCAGCCAGCAAGGAAAAGAAAACTGGAAATGGACCTCATTACTCATTAAATGACTATCAAATGCACTTAAAATTACAATGCATTTCAGGTCTGGTACTGAAATTGATACCTTGCGTAATGTTAACTATATTTATGACGTTATTGGTACGTATGCTAATTGAAGCCCGTGAACGACGTACACGCTTGTGTTGCGGTCAAGCAGATGCTAAATGTAAATCTCAGGCTGAACGCACCACTACCATGTTGACCGCAATCGTTGCTGTCTTTTTGGTGACAGAATTACCGCAAGGAATGCTTGTTTTTGCTATAGGTAAGCTATTCATGGGTCAAACTGTTACTCCTTTGAAGAGGTGAAATCGAACTGCTTCGCACTTACACCTAATCATCGAAACACAGTCGTTCGTTTCCCTTGTTGATCTTCAGGTCTAAAGCCAGGTATCCGGTACGCAATGCAATATCTGGGTGATTTCATCGATGCACTGTCACTGATAAATAGCAGCTTCAATTTCATACTATGTGCCTTAATGAGTGATGTTTTTAGGCAAGTTCAAAGTATTCTCATTTCAACACTTTTTGAAATTAAACTTACTTACTCTGCTAATATGTCTACTGCTAAATGTCAACTCCATCCCTTTCAATTCTGTTGTCCATGCTAGTTCGCTAAATGTCAAATCCCAAATGCCAGTTCCATCCCACTCATTTGCAGACAAGAATTTCTGCTAACTTTCGGTTCCTGCTGTCCAAGTATCGGTGCAAATGTCGCTGGCCTTGGTTCCAGGGCTTTGGCGATGACACATCGCATCAGGCAATCACATCAAAAGGGACTCATGGCGGTGGTGAAGTGTTCCGACGAAATAAATGACAATAATAATGCTTACTTATGATGAGTTATATCAGACACCAGCAAAATGTTCCATAACGATTTGGTATTTGAATGATTTATATCGAACAAGAACTCAAATGCATAAAGTCGAAAATTTTGTAAAAGCATAACAAAGTGGAATGAATGAGTGATTGAGTAAGTGGAGGAGTATGGACTGATAATCCCGGAAGAAAGCAGGGTGAGTTCGCAAACGAGATGGAAGTTGAGTGACAACCGCAGTTCAGAGGTTAACAGTCCAAAGCATCACAAACAATTCTTCATTTGCTCGTTGCCTCGTTCTTTTTCACTTCATGATGAGGCAAATAATCAATAGCATCATCCTTATTCATTTCGGCATAGACTTCTTCTATTATATCGGAGTCCAGCTGGTTGTGGATAGTTTCATCATATTGTTGAAGTAGCAAGTGATCCGACTGAAGCCGCTTAGTAAGCGAATTTAGCCGCCCCAAACACAATCCTTAATTGTTGCTGAGTTTTAATTTTTGTTTCTTCTGTGGCCAGCCTACCTGGTATCTTCCTTTAAATTTTTTGATACTTCTCCGAAATTGTTTTAGTGCTTTTCATCGTCCACTGCCTTCGGCTGTTCTTGAATACCAATGACCTCCAACTTCCAAAACCGATCCAAGTCGGGTACTGCATCTGTTTTTGTTATGCAAACGTCAGTTGTTGTTATTGATGGTGCTCCTTTGGTCCTAGGACTACGCAATTCATCAATGTAGCCACTTGCAACTAGCATTGGACCGACTTATTGTTTCAAGTACGGAGAATCCTGACTCCAAGTTTTGAATCCTGTCCAATTGAATAAATTTAAAGAAGTGGTCTATCCCGATAAGAATATCTGGTTCTTTGCAATATCTTTTCGTCCCGGATAAGTGTTTGGCAATGTTCTTTGAAGAAACATTATTGGTGGCAAATTTACTACTTGTAGTTTGTTTGCTAGATATTCCAAGGTATTCGGTTCAGTCATTATGGCTTCCTCTCCTTTTGTTTCTACGCATATTTCGACTTTGCATGTAGGACATGGTTCGAGATCTTATTTCCAAAGGAAGCTAAGTTTAGTACTTCATTTTTGAGGTTTGGTAATTTCAGTCTTGTTGCCAAATCCTTGGAAATAAAGGATAATTGTGAGCCAATGTCGAATGATGCTAGCACCTTTTCTTCAGTTTTAGAATTTGGATTGAGTAATAAATCACAGTACTGGTTGAGATCGGCAGATTTGATTCGTCATCAATTGGTGCTCCATTTTCAGTTGTGTTTTTCTGATTGTGTTTCATACATAAGGCGGTAGGCGGTATTATGATGTCCTCTACAATAGAAGCATAAGCGTTTCCTTCTATTGCAGCTATTTGTTTCGTGACCGCTTAGAAAACAATTAAAGCAAGCACCCTTTTGTTTTAAACGGTCCAGTCGTTGCTTGAATGTAGGATACTTTGGGCATTCGTTGTCCCAATGTTCTCCTTCACAAAATACACAAGGTCTCTTGTCATTGATTGTTTTTGATTTGATAGATTGCTTTGTTGCGACCAGAGCTGAGGTCTCTCTAGGCTAATGCAGCGTTTCGTTTGATTGCCGGTCATCGTGTTTTCCTGCTTTTTCTGAATTAGCAAGTTTAATTCGTCTCACACAATCATTTCGTTGAACTAGTTGTTTCAAAAAGCTCCTCAGCTTTGTAATTGAGCAGTCTTCTTGTTATTCTTGTTGGTATGTCTTGTCGAGAATCCAGCTTGGTAATTTGCTTTCGATAATGGTTTCGACACTTGGATGTTCCAAGTTCTCGTCTGTGGCTTCTAATTGTCGAAGCGCTCTTTCAATCGCTTCAACAATTGATTTCCAATCTCTTTCATTATTTTTGATAAATACAATTCATTGTATAATAAACGTTTTATCGTTTCTGCGTTTCCAAATTTCGCGATTAAAATTTCCCGAACAATTTTGTAATTTTGGGGGGAAATGTTACACTCTTTAACTGCCTGTAAGGCTTCACCTTTGAGATACGATATCAGGTAATTGAGTTTTTGGATGTCGGGAATAGGCTGTGAATGTACGGCTGAGTTAAACCCGGCCCAAAATTGGGGCCATTGTTTCGGTTCTCCGTTGAACGTTGGGGGTGGCGGTTGTGGTAGATATACATTAACTGCCTTTGGCGATTCCATCTTTAGATTTGTTTCAACTGGCTTGTGGTTTTGTTCCAATTTTTGTAGAGTCGTCTCGATCTTATACTTATATGCCTCTAAAATGATTATAACTACCTTGGCATCACTTATTGTCGCCAAAATGGCGATGATTTTCGGAAAATTCCTCGCCGACGCTCTCTTGCCTGCAACCATGTGGCAGGATAATCACAATCTTTACCTTAACTCAAAGCCCGCTTGCAGTCAATCTGTCGGTTATCGGTTACAAAAGGGAGCAGTTATAATGGTGAATTTATGCAACTGCTACACTATGTTAATCTAACCCAAGCCAATCCCTCATTCCTGCGCTATTAAAAGCGTAATTCAAACCCAATTTCATTCGTTTCTTTTTTATTGAAGG
>JABVXS010001312.1:0-15991 GCA_013365335.1 Madathamugadia hiepei | reverse complement strand
AAAGGAATCGCTGATGTCGTTCTACTAGTGCATTCCGATTTCGAAATACACCTACCCTCCTCTTTTCCAGATTTTCTTTCATCCATCAAATGTAATTAGGACTATTAAGATATATTGACAGCTCTAATAATGCTAAAATCTAACTATGGTAATTGCAATGGTTGAAGTATTGGAAGAGAAATTTTAAATATTGAGTATTTTAAGACTAAAATAAGTATTTTATATTATTTTGCACTGTCTTTGCACTACTGAATCATTGGAGAAAAAACAGAAATATTGTCCACGAATATTCAGGTAATTGCCATTTCTCTTATATATATGGCTTTGAAAATGACGAAACTGGATAACTGTGATTGGGTCGACAGGCAGCTAGGCGAGCAATGGTGGGATCAATTTGTGGCTAATTTGACTTCTGATATGATGGAAGATGTTGGTTTTTTGGTACTTTTGTTTCAGCGCTTTTTTTTATAAATACCAATGACTTTATTGACTTTATCTTTTTTGTTGCTGTGCCACTAACACCTAAATCTTTCATTTCTTTTAAACACCACATAATTTTTCATCAGTGACATATTAGTAATACAAAGGCTTCTTTGGCCACCGCATGATTTTACTTCTTTTTTTTGCTTCTTTGGCCACCGCACGTTTTTACTTTAATAATATTTGGCATGCGGTAAAACACTTCTACAAATTAAAGATTCCTATCATGTGTTAGTAAAAACAATGATAATATCTCAAATAATTCCAGGTTTGTCATAAAGTACTTGATTATTATACGATTACGAAAACGGAAAGTCGTTGATGTTCGCTTCCACAAGTTATTATCATAAAGCTTTTATTCCTAACGTGAGGACAGATGGTCGAGAAATGTTATTTCTATCTAGGAAAATTCTGTTCTGCTTTATCACTGTTGCTAATGATACGGGTTTTCTACAGTTTCTTGCTGTGGATATTGTTTATGCACATCTGTTTGATTAAATCCGCACAGTTTTTGCAAAATAATATCGTGATAATCGTACTATAAAATTTTTTCATTCTCATTTTGATCTATTAGAAATTAAGTTTAGAAATGATATGCCAACGACAAGATTACGCTTGCGTGATCATAGGTAAGAGGAACCCACTTTTAAATTCATTTTGCTTTTTCAATGAAATTTTTGTTTTGTTTTAAGGCTGAATAGTCGAATCCAAATTTTGTCACCATCAGCAAAGTTATTGGTTTGCATATAGAAAAGGACAAACAAATTTTCAAGTATGAAGCACGACATGCTGAGGTAACTTAGATAAAAGTGGAATTCCATTTTCTATTGGTAAGACGTAAACATCTCGAAGTCACAAAATGTTGAGATCTGTTCACAAAGCAGTTGATAGGGGTAATCCATGGGCAGGGAGATTGCTTTTGTTTTAAGGTTACAAAGACTCTAATTTTCGTAAAGTTAAGAAGTGTGGATTAAAAAAATTTGTTTATAAAATCGTGGACATATCGTATTGTAAATCAAACCATAATAAAATGAATGAAAAAAACAGGAAGAAGATAACAACATTTGCTGTATATGCGAATGTAGTGAAATTTCGAAAACCTGAGCAGAATATCCAAATACCTGTGACAAGAACCACACAAGTCCATCCAGCAAGCCATTTCATGGATACATATCGGAAATACTCATCCTAAAGCGTTTTCCAGTTTTCGATTGAAAGGAAATCATTATGTCATTGAAGCATAGATTTCATTCTCATATATTGTAATTCTCTGATTAGCGTCCTTTTTTATGTTGTACAACTAATGATCAGTTCTATGTAACTCACAATTTTCCCGCGTCTTACATATCTTCTCATGCGACATTCTCTGTTCTTCATTGGAGCTTTAACTCGTTCCGGAAGGCTTATTAATGTTTCCTTGGCTTTATCCCAAGATCCAGAGCCTTCGAGCCGATAGACATATGGTGCATTAGCACTAATGAGCAATCGGAGACAAAAACTGGGCTCTGTGAATATGTACTAAAAACGAGCCAGATGAAGCGAAGAAAATTAATTTGGAGAAAGATAAGTATATATAAATGTATGGAAACAGATGTGCGTAGATGCTAATGTAAGTTCAAAATCACCTTTTTCAAATTAGGCTTACAACCTATTTGTTCAGCAATTTCGTCCATGTATTTGATGTAATCCACTTGGAGAGTATGTTTATCACTTTCGAAATATCTATTGTAGAAATGATCGATCAGCCAGATTTTATTGTGATTGTAGTGAAGTCTAATAGACAGCAAAAAATATTTTTGAAAAAACAAACCATTTCGTAAAAAAAATTTTCTAACCGTCTCTTAATCTGATTCTGCTTAAACTGAATATCAGCCATCATCTGTGCGGGACGAGGTAGTCTGGTTTGACCACTGAATAGAGCAGCAGCCCATCGGCATTGCATTTCAGATATCGGTAGGATACTTCCGATAGGCTGGATTAAACCAATAACCGCTAGGGTAGAATACTTCAATGGAAAAACATATTTGTACAGTTCCACTTCGTGATCCTTGAAAATATGCGTGTAAGGACAGTTACTTGCCCTAGTATTCGTTTCTAATTCCAGATGTTGTTTTGTATACAAAATGTTGCAGGAAAAGTTCAAAACTGATTCAATTTTCTGTATGAGATACAGCATAAAATAAATGATACTTCGACCAAAAGCTATTTTTACTAATCCGTTGTGAATTAGTCGTGCAATCCTTAAATGGTTTTAACAGATTATTTACAGAGTACATGTGAACACCTTTAGCGGTATAATAAATTCTGGAAACAGAAACGGAAAACCAAACGTATAACCAGTAGCAAATATGATCACATCAGCTGGAAATTGATGTCCTCCCTTGACTTGAACACTCATCTCCTGGATTACTTCCACATCTTCCTGGACGATCAATACTAAGATATAAGAAGACAATTCTCAAGAAAAAATTTCATCACCTATCACATAAAATCACCGTAATAACGATCCGACCACTGCAAAGAAGATTTGGCAAGTCATCGTTGATTGTCGGATGCTGCTGTAGAAACCGATGGTTCGGGCGCAGTCCATACAGGTCGTGGTCCAGTCGCAACTTCAACGGAAATAAAAGCCAAAAAATTTTTGAAATGCGGACTATACATGTATTAATGCATTTATGACATGATCGCAAGAAGGAAGCGAAACGAGCGATATGAGTACTGCATTCTTCATATCCAACACCTCATCTCCGCCAGAGATGTTCTAGTCATCAGTGTTGAATAGAGGGAATGAGTTCACTAAAAACCTGAAGTCGATGCTCCAAGAAATCGTTTACAACTGTCCACGGCAATTTTTCCATCAAAAAGCTGTATAGACGACTCATCATCTTCAGATCATTGGGGATACCTCCTTGACTTACGCGATTGAATATCCATGAGCCACGTCGGGTAGAAAGTGTTACCTGAACTGGTATATTTAAATTACTCTCAAGTATGTACTTATCAATTGCTGATTCTTAAATAATTAATGAATCTTTGCCATTGCACTCCTTTCAAATGATTTGAGTCAAGGTCTTGAAACGCTATCGATTGCTGTCAGTCGTGATTGAGAAGTGGAAAGATGACATTGTGCAGCAGCTCATTTCGATTCCATTCAAGGAACTCAGCATTAATTAATTTTTCTTCACTTCTGCTGCAAATACTAACCGATTTTGCAACTGCAGATAGTTCTGCAGCAATGTCAAGAGCCGAATTTCCGATCCCAACAATGAATATATTTTTCTCCTCAAACCCATGGTAATCGCGATATTTATGAGAGTGGAGAATACGGCCTTTAAAATTTTCGCTCCCTAAATAGCACAGGATTATAGAACACTGATTGCTTCAAATTCGTACTGAGTTACTTCTAAACAATTACATTGAAAGAAATTAAGTCAATTCAACTGAAAAATCATTACAATCAGATGATTCAGAATGTTTGGCTCCAAAGCTCCAAAGAATTCCTAATAGTTTCTTCTCTGAATGATTCTTGTGGAAAGGATGTACAAATAAACAAGCGGTACCAGGTATACGTGGATATTTTGGGAAACTATGGTGTCCAGTGCATATCATAACACAGTCAAACAGCTTCCTTTCATCATTACTTGTCCTTACTTCCCACAAATTACCTTTTCGTGAAACCTATAAATAAAGGTGTGAATTGTTGATATTCAAGCGTTATATGTTTGTTTAACGCCTGAATTTGATGTGAATTGGAATTATTTAAGCGAATTCAGCAGAATACGATTGAACAATCAAAAAATACCTGTTGCACTGCAGTGTTAAAACAAATGTGTTCATATAAATCATTCATTTTGGCATAATCTTTCAAATATTCCAAAACTTTTGAATGATGCATGAAATTGCAGAAACTGGCAGGGGGTGGGAAATCAGAATAGGCCGTCATTTCTTTAGATGTATTCATTACTGTGGACTTCATCACTGTACCTCCTTCCTGAATTTGAAATTTGATTTTGTTATATTAAGCATGTCTTGGATAGTCACTTACTACTTTTAATTTAACTTCTTTGTTTAGTTACCATCAGTTTTGCATCACTTCATTCCTCCGTCCCAAACTCTTTGAGAAAATGGATTCGGAACAAATATGAAATATGAGCAAAATCATAAGTCATCATGCAAAATACTTCTGCTTTCTCTTCGTGTAACTGTCATTTCTTTCGATCTATTCATTAATGTGGACTTCATCACCGTACCCCCTTCTGGTTTATACGGTAACTAATTATGTTGCTTTTAGTTTCATGATAATAATGGTTCTGGAAGAAAACAGTTTTGTTAATCTAATTGATACCTTCTCTCCAAAACTGAAAAAAAAAACCAAAAATTTGGCAAAATGATAAACCCTGTGAACTTTCCTGAAAATTTTGGCCGAAATTTTTTGCAGTGATTGATATACACCAGAGTCAATTAAGCACCACTTCATGTTCTTGAAGATTACGATAAAATAGCCATTATCAAACTTTTATTTAAGTGAGTTTGCCTAATCGTCCTACTGACCTTGACACATAACTATCGAGAATTCATGAATTTATTATATCTGTTCTCCATAATTACAATTTTCAAGTTCTAAATTCAAATAAAGTTGAGCTTAGATCAGCTTACTGTTAATTTTGGTCGGTAATTCCACAAGCCTCCAATATCGTTGGTGCGTTCGTAGGCTGTGACATCAAAGCCAACTGCACGACATTCCTTGATGGCAGGAAGACCACTTGCCCCTGTACCAATCACACAAACCCGCATCGTTCAGATAAAACGATTACTTCAATACCAGCCAAAACTGTTTCGTGTAATGGTTGCAGTTAGTTGCTCCAATATTCAATGTAGGACAATGTCGTTCCACCTCTTCGCCTTCCCTTTTAATCCCTTTGCCTCACTTTTACGATTAAACATGAAGGTCAGTAGGCCAAGTATTAATCCGCAAAGGAGCTGTATAAAATGAAGATTTCATGTTCTCATAAATTCCAAAAAGGTGATAAATATGGATTAGGTACCTGGGACCCGTGACATTACGCTGAATTTCGATTTAAAAAAGAAAAACTTTTTTTCACTTTTTTCTGGATCTTACCAACTTCAGGTGTACCAACAGCCAACATGGTGAGCTAGTAAGCTACTTCTTCAGAAACAAAAGTTAAAGGAATCTGTCATCCAAGTTTATCTCTAAAAAGAGAATCAGCATATTGAAACGAACGAACTTTTTACATAGATGCTCTAAATTGTGAATCCAAACTAATTATTGAAAATTTATCAATTTGTATAAAAAAGTGAGGAAGAAATGTACATAGTTTTAAATGTATGAAACGTCTATAAAGTGCAAAATTTAATTCATTACGTAATACAGAATCATATTTCACATACATCAAAAATAAATAGTTAAGTGTAGCATTAAAAAAATGATAAAAGCCTATATTGCAGCAAATTCTAACAAAAAGAAATCTTTCATCTGTACGAGCTTCGTGATGGAGTGTCGTCCCCAAAAGCAGTTCGGATGAATGGTTTATTGTTGTCAGCAACATTCGACGTCAATAGCGCGCGAAAAAGATGCTGAACATGAGGTGTGTACCACTCGTAAAACTGGTCATGCAGAAGAGGAAAGGTGGCTTTTTCTTGCTGGGTTAGGTTATCAACAGTGGAAGTGACGGACAGCACATATTTATCGCTTATCAAGTCAACTGAAATTATATAACGCTTGCTAGTTTTTTGTAGAAGCCGCGAGAAGTATAAATTCAGAAACATTAGGGGCTTGAACATGAAAAACAAATTCAAAATTATATTAATATTCCTAACTTTTTTTTTAGTCACCACTTCAAACTCTTCCATTTTAAAGCTTTAAGTCACACACCACTGTCACCGTAATTTTTAGGGAGCGTTTCTTTATAGCAAGTGCCTATAACAAAAAAATTCAAGGGAATTTTCAGCGATGCACGATACTACCCACTATGTCTCGTTTAAAAATGTCGGAAATTATGAAAAATGGGAAAATTCGCTAAACTGACGTATTTGCTGATACTGCAACTTCCGAAAACATTAAAAGAGAAATAATTGCAGTTGAATAAACAAATGTAAATGCAGCAAATGATACAATTAACGGCTTGAAGCAATCAGATATGAAACTGATCTTGGACAGAAGTACAGCTATTTCATTATACGTACAAAATCCGCGTTTCTCCAAACTATCTTTTGCTACCCATGCTTCCACTTCTTTCAATATCCTCATAAATTCAACATGACTTACACTGATGTTTCAGTGCTGAAAATGTATAACCATCTATGCATGAAGAAATTTCATTAGTGATTGAAATTTACATTACGTTTATACCCATAACAATTCGAATTCTTCTCTGACACCCGAAATTTAAATACTTTAGAAAGTTGTAAACAACATATCTTCTTTGAGATGTCTCCTTCTAACGATCATTTGTTCAAAAAATTGGAAAACATGGTACTTTAAAAGCAATCACAAAAAATTTCCAAAATGTGCACTTATTGCAGAAGGAGTTCTTTGAAAATTTTGAATAAAAAAGAGCAGAAAAAAACGTACGATTGCATCTAGAACGCTCAATTCTATTTCGTTGACCCGTTTTAAAGAGGTACTGGCTAATGCAGCCCACTCATCATTATAAACAAATTCTCGCTGTCCAACGTCCTGAAAAATTGTCAGCATTGAACAACAAATTGAAATATATGCATCAAATGCTGATGATGAACAGAACTAATCCTAAACGATAAACGAACAAACTGATGACGCCAATAGGCTTCCAGGACAAAACATTTTCATGTATTTTACCAGCAAAATTGATTAGTAATGTGTTACATGAATATATTTGCTTGCTATTATGAGCGCCGACAGATACAATTCACTTGGATTAAAAGATTCAAAACACGTTTGATCAAGAGTTCGAATACGATCAAGATATAACAATGCTATTAAAAATATACACGGATCCACATTCCCATGCCTGCAAAATGCACCTATAAAATTCTGAACTAAAAACCGATATCACTGCACAAACTACAAGCGGAAGAAAAAAAAAAAGTTTTTTTCAAAATACACAAATAAATGATAAAAACA
The DNA here is from genome assembly GCA_013365335.1 of Madathamugadia hiepei. NCBI lineage: Eukaryota > Metazoa > Nematoda > Chromadorea > Rhabditida > Onchocercidae > Madathamugadia > Madathamugadia hiepei. The sequence goes on along the minus strand of JABVXS010001312.1, from coordinate 8,388 downwards.
GAAAAGTTTCTTGATCTGCAAGAATCTGAGAAACATATTCAAAAAACGAAGAATGTCAAATTAAAGCAAACGGAAAAAATTTATAATTGACGAGTACCGTGACAAGGAGGTGGCTGAATCCAAGCTGATATAATCATACGGACAATGTCTATCGAAGTAATCCACTGCAAGTTCTGAAATAATTTGAAATAAGTGGAGTACAACTCAGTATGAATCAAGTTTGTTTTGCAAAAAAAAAAAACATTCAAAATCGAAAATTGAGATGAATATCTATTCCTACTTTACACTCAGTAAATTTTAAAAAGAAAACGGTTGTGAGAAAGAAATTCAACTGCATTGCAAGTACAGCAAATGCTTCTCAAAATTTGAATTAAATTAAGTTCAGAGTGAATTTCCCACCGGACAACGGAAAAGGTAAAGATTTCATTTGAGGACTTCCATAACATAGCGATCTTCGTAAACGCTGCTGCAAACGTTTAAACGAAAGCGAAACTGGTAGCATTCTAAACAGCTACCCTGTTACGACTGAATTAAATGGAATGGATCAGTCCAACAACTGTTGAGATTAACCACTATTCAAATTTGCGCTTTTTTTCTGTAGCATTTTGGAATGGCTGGCGAGCGTTTGTTATGCGGGTATGAGTATCTTCTTATTGTTCGGTACGTTTCGCGGCATGAAATAATATTTGAAATTAGCTGATAAGCAGTTTACGTAGACGAGCTGGCGAGTGTTTTTTGTGGAGGGTTGGGCAGAGTTGCGGTTTTGTCGGGTGTTTTCAGGTGGTGCGGTTAAGTGTGGGTGTTTTGTTCTGTTCTGGAAATGTGGGAAGGATTATCCTTTGTCTTATGACTTGGCCCACCATTTCCATTCGATGCGTGAGTTATTTCTTTTGCTCTGACGCATAATGCTCGTAGGCTGACGGGTTGTGTGATTTTTCAATTGGATTATGTTTGCCTCGTCGAGGTTGTGGCGAATATTGTTTCAATTAGATATGGCTTGCTTAGATCATTGAGTTTAATGGTTTGCTGTTAGTTTTGATCTTTAGGGAATAAATATAGTTTTTGCAAATGTAAAGATTATTGTAATTATATTTAGTAACAGTGAGTTAAATTTAGGATAACGAGACAGTTCGGGAAGGTAAGTCTTGCATACTGTCACCAAAATGCTTTATTGTGACTGTCATCATTGTTATCACATACTGCTGGATTTTTTTTATTTTTTTGTGATAGTGACTTTTTTGCATTCTCGCATTGTAAGTGGCTTGTCCAAGCAAGTATTGACAATGAAATTGTAGTTTTCGCTGATGGTTATGTAATTTTTTACGCTTTCCCGTAACTGACCTTCCAACTTTGTTTTGGTTTTATTCATCCTTCTTTAAATCTTTCCTTTTCCTCAGAAATTTCGATATTAGTATGCTATTTGATGCTCGTGGGTTGAAGTTTGAAATTGGTTCGAAAAGCACTGGAAAATAGTGTAGTTTCTTTCTTAAATTTGAAGCACTTTCTATACATGTAGATGTTTTGAATCAATTCATAACTGATCGGCAACTATCATTTAGCTTTTTTCATATACTTGAAATAGTTATTTGCGGTATAAAATCAGTTTTGTTCCTGTATTTATTTAACATAGTCCTATTACAATTCGTTATCGTCATCATTAACACGATGGTCAATGTTATAGCTGGTTATTGGTACTTCTTCCACTGTTCGCATATTTTTCTGTAACCTTTTTAGCTGCGTAAAGTTTTATGATATTAGGACATTTTTTTTTTGATGAAATGTTCAAGTTCTTTTCATGAACCTTTTCAATACTTATCGCTTTCCCGCATCTTCGTCGTTACATTCTGTCTTACTCTTCATTACTTGGAATATTGTCCTTATCTTATAAATTTTGTGCAACGCCAATAATTGCAAATTTAAAGTATTTTACCACTGCCTAAAAAAAAATATTCCGGTCTGTCGATCGAAATCTCTCAATTTAATTTCGTTCTTCTGGATTTCAGTAATATCGAGCGGACTTGGTTCAAATAAATAATCGGCTGTGAGTATTTTTTTTAAAGTTCAATGTCAGCAATGGATACTGAACCGTCGGATAGTTTTCCTGGAAATAGTGATAGCTCGCATGGCGACTCAAATGCTGTGGGATTTTTACATGGTACATTTTCGGTGAATTCTTTTTGTAACGCTTATTTGTAAGATTTGTTTTGAAGGATTAAATTCAACGGTTGTTTTTTAGAAAAAGGTTTTCGGAAGGATAGGTTTGTGAGAAGGGTGACAAATTTAGCGTAATCAATGATTCTGATTTATAGCAAGTTCAGTCACAACTGATGCTGTCACAAATGGTGACAAAACCATGGATCAGAAGCAGAAGGGAGCATGCTCGCAAATTTTAAACAGCGGTCATGATGGTAATCGGCATACTGTCTCTGAGGTTAACAAGACTTTTTCATTCGCCTAGTGCTTTTCATGCGCAGTTTCTTGTAAATAGTATTTAGCTAATTGTAACGGAGGCATGATTAGAAGTTTGCACTTGTTCAATTCAGGCTTCTTCGGGACAGATGGACGAAGGATTTGGAGAAAATATGGGTGATGAGGTGGCTCTTAAGGATAGTACTGAGGGTCAAAGAATTGAGGTTTGTTTTTGTTGTTTCGATTCCATTCAAAACGTTATTGAACAAAGTCGCAGGAACTTAACAATTAAAGTAACAACGAAGATGCGAAGAATGCGTTGTTCAGAAAGAGGATTGAGTGGTTAAATGAATATTTGTTTTTTGTTGTGGAAAGATTTTTATAATTGATATGTTTGGGTATTCAAGTTGTAGTGAAAAAGGCATATGTAACCATACAGAAACAAAATGAAGTGTTGTAAATATGAATATATGTTTTGGGCGATTATTTTTAGCTGAAAGAAGGGTCAAGCGAAAACACTAGTGAAGCGCTTGAATCAGAAAAACACGACAGCGTTGCAGCTTCAGCTGGCTCATCTCCTCCTCCTGTATGTTACTATCGCTAGAAGGTTTCTTCAGTAACAGTTGTCATATATGTTTGGTGTCGTCAGTTTATGTAGTATGGAAACTTTGCACTTGCATCGGTTGCTTCTTGTTTCCCTCACTGTTATTGTAATTTTAAAAGTATTCGGAAATAGTCATAAATAACTTAAGTTGTTGACAATTTTGCATATAAATAACTTAAGTTGTTGGCAACTATTGCGTTGACAGAACTGTTGAGGTGGCGAGTCTTTCTTTGTTTAGTTCCTCTGTCATGGTAGAGTTTCATATCTGCTTTCTTATGATTACTTTTGTGGATGGAAACCCTTTGAATTGTTGGTTGTCGCATAATAATTTACCAATTAGAGTTTCCTGGTACGTACTGATCCTTAGTTTTTGCTGCTACCTGTTTTTCACCTTTTTTTGAATGGTACATTTTTATAGAGTAGTGCCGCTCCGGACGAACTGCACCTGGACACAGACACTAAGAGTAACTCCGAAGAAGGCGATAATAAGGAGTCTAGTGACGTCAAAAATGATTCTGGCAGAGAGATAGATGGCTCGAAGACTGATGGTGATGACAAAACAGATACTGAGGAAGGAGAAGAAGCGCAGAATAGGGAAAAGATGCATGACGTAGATGTTTCAGACAAAGCAGGCGATAATAAGGCAGCTGATGTTGGTGCTGACAAAAAAGAAGAAGTAAGAGGCGCTTCGAAGTCCAATGATTCTGCTGTAATGGATCACCTTTTTTTATAATTAAATTGCTCAAAATTGCTTTTTCCGTTTGAAATGTATTTTTGCCAGATATTATAGTTGGATGCATTTCAGGGAAGTGTGAAACGTGTCTTACCGAAATGGATGGTCCAAGATGCAGATGCACCTCCAAGCCCAAACGAAGAGGTGGATGAAAAAGATACGGCTATTACTGTTGCTGAAAATGAACCAAATAGTGGTGCCCGAGGACGAGGACGTGGTAGAAAAGGACGTGATACTGCTCGAGCAGTAGCAAAGCCTCATAATGTTTGTCAAAATTTCATTTTTAATAGAGTGAAGCTCTTCAATTAATAGACCATCTTCAAGGTTGTAGTATATTCAGTCTTTTTCAAGTCAATGGGTTTAAAATTTTTTATGAATTTGAATGTATCATTAGGATTGTTATGGCCACTGAGTAGCTGTAGCTAGGAAATTTATTTTGGCCAATTTTTCTTTTAATTTTTTGGGGAAATGGATTTATACATTTTAGGAAGCCGATGCTTCACAGCCGCAGCTAGAATCATTGGCCTTTGGTCGCCCTCGTCGTTCGACACGGTCAAACGTGGATTATGCTCATCCAGATGTAGCAACTGTAGTTGCTGAGCAAGAAGATTTGGAGAATGAGGTATCGTATCAGAAAATCAAGAATTGTTTGTTTGCTTTTATACGTTGACTTTGTAATGTTCTCGACTTTTGTTTCTTGTAGTGCACTTTCATGGTGTTTGGAAAAGAACCTATTATTCAGTTTTTTTTTTGTTAGTCAATGAGATTCTCTTCATCAGTTCAGAGTGATGTTCCCATGTAGTTCAGGTTGCAATCAAAACATAAATTTGTCCCTTCTTTAGTTACCAAAAAAGCATACAACGACTTCACCCTTTCTTTATTGACTCGCCCACGAGCTTGTTACAGTTTCAGCTTCAACAGAAAGTTGGTCGAACTCGTGGCAGAGGTCGCGGTCGAGGTCGAGGTGGACGGTCTGGTGGACGTAAGCGAGCTGCAGCTGATAGCGATGATGGAGAAGACAGTGATTCTGAATATGGCGGCAACAAAAAGCGAAAACGTGCAGGTAGTGGATCACGAGGCAGAGGTCGTGGTAGAGGTCGTGGAAGACCATCACGAAATTTGGGTTTGTTTTTATTCTGCTGTATTCAGTGCGGTGTGCAAATAATGCAATTCTTCCATTATATAAATTTCATTTTTTTTTTTTGCAAATAACTAACTTCAGTGAATCATTCCAACAGCTATAATTTCTTCACATCATTTCAAGTATTTTGTAGGAAAAAAAACCAATAAAGATGAAAGTGATGATGAAGATGAAGAAATGGATTTGTCGGAGAATGATGCTGGTGGTTCAGCTGAATCTGGTGAGGAATCCTATAAGCCTGCTCCTTCGAAGCGACGTGCTGCTGCTTATACTGCCGAAGCTCACTCACCTAGGACTCCGTCAAAAAAACGTGGCCGTGCTGCAGTAGCTAAAACGCATTAAGCAGTAATAATTTTAGAAATGTTTTTCTTAGACTACCGAAGCAGAGTCAGAAAAGTTGATAAATGTTTTTAAAAGTTATTTAGTCTAATTTTTGCAGAGAATAATGGCGAAGTTTTACACATAATTCTGAAGAAAAATGCTTAAGTTGATCATTTCAGGAGGAGACGAATGAAGAGAAGTTGATAAATTGATTTCCATTTTTTATATGGAATTGCATGATATTGTTGAACTGGTTGCAGGTCAATTCTTCATTTTGTACAGGATCGCCATAAATTTTTATCTTTTTTTTTGAGTGACTGGAACGCATAAAGTAAGTCATGTCACGAGTACCAGTCGTATTTTGTAAGCTTCACTTCTCAATATCGAAATCTTTGTGGCTCTTTTTTTAATTTAATGTTATTGATCAAGGATATAATTCTGCTGCTGTCCTCCTGGAGAGAGATAACTGTTGGGCTGTGAGATTTGTTTCTTTCTTTCGATTTTCATCAAAATTGATAAAGTGAAGATAACGTTAAACTGATGATTACATTCACTGAACTTGGTTGATCCGTGGAATGTTTTGAACTTCGTAGGTCTTTTATTGCTATATCAAGTGATTTAGTTTTCCTTAAGATGGTCTGGAAGTTTTTTTCCAGATTTTCGTTGAATAGTGTTTTAAACATTCATTAGACTTTTATTTATGGAGAAGTATCGAGGTTTTGTTTTCCAGATTTCCAGACTCTCGAAAATATTTTTTTCGTGTTAAAAATTGGCGATGATTAGTCAGTTTAAACATTGTTTATGATAAAAGTGGTTGAGTGTGTGAAGCTTACTCTAAAGAGAGTGATTATCCATCGCCATTACATCATCAGGAAAGTAAAATCATGGCGAGTTAGTGAGAAAGAGGAGACCATGCGGTAGTGTTGGATCTTTGTTTAGTATTCGCATTGCACTAGGTGCTAGCTGTTGCACTCTTCATCCATCGTCGTTACCATGAAAGTTCCTTCTTTTTTCTGATGTCTACCTCTATGCGGAAAGCAGTTGTAATTTGAGTGATGCGTGCATGTTTTCCTTCCTTAATTCTCATAGTCTTATCACGGATTAGAATATATGCCGTAGAATTTCCTCGTTATTTTTAATCACTTCAAAGAAATTTTTGTTGTATATAAAATATCATTTGTAATTGTTTTTTTTTTTTCAAACTTGTTTGGAGAGCTAATTTGTCAATCATGTGTCATGAATTTTCAACTTCTGTTCGTCACCAGTTCGTGTCCTTTCACTTATTGCTGAAGTTGTTGGAAAAAAATATGTAGGAAAAATTTAGTTTTCAGGAAAGCAATGTTTCGGCATGCGTGCCAACCATGCTGAACCCACTTTACATATTTGTATTCTGCTTGGTACCATTATTACTTTTGTTATTAATAACTGTTACTATTGCCATTATTACTTTAATCATCAATCATTATTATTAATACTATTGACGAATTCTGAAAGTGCCGATGACTTTTAGTCCGTAGTTAGTTTTCAGCAACAGGAACAATTTTTAACAGAGATCTTAGATCTTCTCCGCAGATTATTTTAATAAAAAGGCAAGGAAAAGAAACCAGTTAGCGTTACCCATTCTTATCAACGTGATTTTTTGTGCTTATTCTTGAAAGACATGAATTATACGTTGATGCCGTGTCTATTCTCGGATCTAGTTCGTGATAGCAGAATCGAAACACAGTTTCGTAATAACTACGGTCTGTCCATAAATTGCGTGCTGCTAAATCCGATAGCGAAATCTATAACTGGGGAAATCAGTAATTTCTACTTCAGCGCCACTTTCATTTCACTTGGTTACAGTTGTAGGAAGTTACCGCACGCTAACGTAGAGTGCTTCTAAGGATAGGAAGTAAGGAGTGTAGTCGACTTTGCTCGGTGTGTAACTAAAATATGTCGTATATGAAAGTGGTACATATTATCTAATCCTGGAATTTCTCATGTAGAGTTTTATCACTTGAAATTATCACGGATTCGAGTGATAGCAATTTCTGATAATCCCGTTTCTAGAGAATAGCTGAGTTAGAAATAAATGAGTGCTTCTGGGATTCTGCGAACATCATCGTTTTCTCGCATTTTGCTTTTTTATCGATTTTGAATTTTTTTCTTTGGCTTGCATACAATCTGTTTTTGTTTAAAACATTTAAGAGTATGTTGCTTGTCCAAGGGCTATTGTAACTGCATTGATAATCATTAATGCGAGATTGATTCGCCTGCCCAGATAGAACATTTTTATTGTGCATTTTGGTTTTTGGTGTTAGTCACATGTTGTATTGAATTCGAGCGGTAATATTTGCGAGCGAATCTCGTAAAAGGATTGCTGCATCATAATTCTCTCTACGTGATATGCAAATTTTGCTGACTGATGCAAAAAATTTCAATATGAAATGAGATTTTTTTGATCTCGTTACTCTGTTTTTTTGTCATTGTGACATTCTGTTTTCACCGTTTCAACTTCATTTGTTTTATTTGGTTTGTTATGCAGCGCATTTCATTTATTTTTTGATACGTTGATTTTGGCACTGTTTGATTAATGCAAATTTTTCAATACATGCGAGCATAAGTATTCCTGAGTGTTTTCTCCAGTTGAAGAGGGTCAATGATGTGTCAAAACTGACTCGTGATCATTCGTCGATTGTGTAAAGGAGTTCAAATTTTAAAGGAATGACGACAACATGGGAGGTTAGTTTGCCTGTCTCGTAATTTGACTGGTGACTGCTGTGGGACGAAGAAACCTCGTCGTTTTCTCTATGGATTAACGTGTGTATAAATGCTATCTAATTTACTTTGTCAACACACGTGCATTACAGTGAAGTTTTCGAAAGAGAGTTGAGGAAGAAGAAGTTACAATCCCAATGATAGTTGAAACATTTCTTGTGAATTCGTTCTAGTATGGGTTGGGTCGCGGTTTTCGTGTGGCAGTGGGAATCCTCCCCAATCCCGTTACAGTCGATGAACCGGAAGAATTAAATGGCTAGGAAGTTTAAGGGCATGGCTTATGCTGCTGACCCAACAGTGAATTGACCAAAGACTTGAGAAAACAGCGAAGCCGATCTGATACATAAATATCATTCATTCATTACCGGCTATCAGTTCTTTACGAACTTTAGCGATTTGATGAATGAAGGATCTGTATGA
>JABVXS010001311.1:0-16016 GCA_013365335.1 Madathamugadia hiepei | reverse complement strand
CTTCTTAGCGATTGTCCCACGTAAACTTCTTCTTCTTAGCGATTGTCCCACGTAAACTTCTTCTTCTTCTTAGCGATTGTACCACGTAAACTTCTTTTTCTTCTTAGAGTCTGTCACACGTAGTCGTAGAGCGTCGTCTCCAGGCCACAGTTCTGTGCTTTGTCCAGAAGCCAGAAACTCATTGCTCATCATGATTCGCATATACCAGGCCTTGTCTTGTCCATGCACGTCATCGTTGGAGTACGCCCTAGCATTCAATGCGACTGCGACTAGATTTGCCTCACCAGACCCGTCGCTAAGGTCTGCCGTCGGGAACCGACCGCTTACGATCGTACTCCAACTTGATCAACATTTCAATTTTAGTATTAAAAAAAAAAACAATTAAAATATTACATAATTGGAAAAGAATTTATGGAATTTTAATCCTTTCCATAATATATATTTTTTAATTTATATAAAATAAATTGGTGCAAAAAGAAAATTACAATAAATTGGTGGGAAATATGGCTAATATGCGAAAGCATAAAATTTAAGATTAATTAATGGATAATAAACCTATTAATAACTTTGTTCAATCTTACCAACTTTTAATATTTAAGCTTGAACATATAGGCTTAAGTTTAAAATCAAGCATATAAGCTCAAGCTGAAGATCAAGCATATAGGGTCAAGCTTAAGATCAAGCATATAGGCTCAAGCTTAAAATCAAGCATATAGGCTCAAGCTGAAGATCAAGCATATATGCTCAAGCTTAGAATCAAGCATATAGGCTCAAGCTTAGAATCAAGTATATGGACTCAAGCTTAGAATCAAGTATATGGACTCAAGCTTAGAATCAAGCATATGGACTCAAGCTTAGAATCAAGCATGTAGACTCAAGCTTAGAATCAAGCATGTAGACTCAAGCTGAAGATTAAGCATATATGCTCAAGCTTAAGATCAAGGAAATAGGCTCAAGCTTAGGAATGAAGTTGAAATCAACAAATTGAATTGAGTTTTAAAATTTCAAAAATTTTTTTAAATGATCACATTTACAGGTAATTTGTTTCCGTTTTTTTTTTTTTTTTTTCCCGGACGATGATACATTTGTTAAACAGGAAAATAATATATTTTTAATAAGCAAAAAATAAATAAAAATAAATTTAGACAGAAAGAATGAAATTGCTTATAGCCATTGCATTGTGCTTTTTATCAGTTGTCGTCTTGTCGAGCCCAGTGCCAAAAACAGGTTTGTCTCATAATTCACTTCAAAGGTATCACTTCACTCTTTTTTTTTTTTGTATTTTTTTAAATTAAAAAATCAAATTTTCAATTTCATTTTTTATTGTTAATGTTAAAATAAAAATTGTAATAATATGTGGCGAAGTTTATTTCAAATTTTCATCATCCTTTTTTACCCATAAAACTTGAAGCTTTTAAATCCAATTCATTTAATGAAATTTAATTAGTTCAAATAATCAATGCAAAATATATTTTAGACGAAACGGTTGGAAATGATCAATTAGCAAAGAAAAATGATTCCATCGTTAAGGTATTGAATTCAACAATTTTCACATTACCCAAATTAATATGGGTCGAATTTAAATGCCCTAAAAATTGAGAGTGCATGCAAATTTGTGTTAGCAATTTCGAAATAATTTCAATGCTCAATTTATGCAAAAAATTGATGGAAAAAATTAGACTTTTGAAATTTCAAATTTTCATGAATGAATTTTTTAAAACTTAATCAAACTGGAAAGTTATTAGGTAACAACAAAACAATTTTTAGTTTCTTTTTTGGACAATAAAAATTGAGATTAATGTTTGGATTGTTGTGTTTTTAGTATTTGTAATTCGTGCTAATGTATTTAATTATTTTATATTTTTGCAAAAGTTTTTTTTTTTTTGTTTTAATGAAAGTTGGAAAAATTCACCATAAAAGATTGTCGTTGTTAGGATAATATTTTAGATGGGAATTTGCAGTGAATTGATAGCAATTTATAAACTGCTTTTCCATTCCAAAATTTTTGTGTCATTTAATTTAGGTAGAAGATAAGGATTTAAAAAAAGCCGTCAATGAAGAAATGAAAGATGATAAGAATCATTCGAAATCCAGTGAAGCATCAATGGAAACTTCTAAGGAAGCAAAGGTAACTGAAGAATCACCGAAAGCGGAACAATCGGAAAAGGAAACGAAGGACGGAAAGACTGAATCGGAAAAAGTGGAAACAATTAATGATAGCGAGAAACAGCAACCTGCAGCAAAAGATGCGGAAGTGAAGGAGGAAAAAAGTGAAATGGACAAATCCTTGGAGCCAAAGAAAGAGGAAGTTGAAGGAACCACCGTAGCACCAAAAAATGATGAAAAAGTTGCCGCTTCAACGGAAAAAGGTGAAAAAGCTGTCGAAACGTTGAAAGAAAGTAGAAAATCAAATGAAACAGAAGAGGAAGATACCGGATCACTAAGTGAAACCGAGAAGCTTATTGAAGCAGCACAGAAAAGCACAAGTTCTTCGGAATCGCTAGAGGGAGGAAAAAAAGAAACAGAAACACCGAAAGGTGAAAAAGTTTTAGAAGCGCCAACAGATGACAAAGCTACAGAAGCGCGAAAAGATGACAAAGCTACAGAAGCGCTAAAAGATGACAAAGCTACAGAAGCGCTAAAAGATGACAAAGCTACAGAAGCGCCAAAAAATGACCAAACTACAGAAGCGCCAAAAAATGACCAAACTACAGAAGCGCCAAAAGATGACAAAGCTTTGGAAACACCAAATGAAGATGATAAATCTGGAAAGTCAATGGAAGAAAAGGAAGTGAAATCAAGTGAAGCAACTCAAACTGACGGCCAAATTGCAGCAACATCGATCGGGAGCAGTACGATAAAGGAGGAAACGAAGGAAACGGAAGTAGCAACCACCAAAGAATCGGAAGCAGAGAAAAAGGAAACTGAGAAGACGGAAAAAGGGGAAATGAAAACCGAAGAACCATTGGTAAAATCAAGTATGTTACCTGTTCATGATGATAACTTTTTAGGCAAAATAATAAGAATGACGCTTCCAGTTTTTTTTTTTTAAAGATTTTACGGAAATTAAGGAAAACAATGAAAAGTTAAATTATCATAATTATAATAATAATAATCATAACGGGATTTCAATTTTTTTTTCTCCTGAGAATAAATTTAAAATTTAAATGAATTGAAACAGATATCCGACGAAACATCAGGGATTGTTTTAGTACTAAATTGATGATAATTATGTTTATTAAATGAAATATGCATTTAATTGAAAGTTTAAATTTTATCAAATTTAAATTGAAATATTTCAGGCAACAAAAAATAAAATAAAAAAACAAAACAAAAACAATATATCTTTTTAAAAAATAAAAAGCATCGTTGGAGGTTTGAAAAAAAAAAATTTAACTTCAAAATTTTATTCAAATGCAAAAAAAATAATTGCATATATTTGAACAAATTTTATAACTTTTAAAATTTCTTTCAAAATTTTGCTGTTATTTTTGCATTTGCAATTTCTTTAATTTTTTTTTTTTTTGCCCAAATGCAAATGATCAAAAATCACCTAATCATCTCATTTTGTTGAAAAGTTTTTAAAGTTTTTTTTTTCTTACATTTTATTTCTTTTATGGAGAAAGAAATTGGAAAAAAAAACATGAAAGTATTTTCTTGAACTTTTTTTTCCATTTCACTTCAAATAAATTTGAATTTAAGGGTGAAATCAAATGAATGGTACGAAAAGAATGGATGAAGATGAATTTATCACGAAGCAATGGCAAAATAACAATTTAATTGAAAAATTTTTTTAATTACAAACAAACAAACGGAAAAACAAACAAAAACAACAAAAAACAAAAGACAAAAGGAAAAAATGCTCAACATTTTCATGAAATTTTCCATTTATTTAACAATGAATTTCGATGTATTTCATATTGTATGATTGCTATTTCTATTTTTCTTTTCATCACTTACAAACATAAATATTTTTTTAGAAATTAAAAATTTTTAATTTTTAATTTATTTATGCATTTGTTGAGTTTTTTTTTTTTGGTAAAGAAAATATAAATTTCTCAAAAGCATTTTTCCGTTTTTTTTTTTTTTTTTAATTTCAATGAATTTTAATTGTTTCAAAAGTGATTCATATGCTTTGTATGATAAAATTTCATTTCAATTCATTTTCGAAACTTAACACAAACAACGATTCATATTTAGTTAAGGAAGTTGGTAGAAGATATTTATAGCTCAGACAATATTTTCAACGTATCATCAATGCCGGATGTGCTCATATAATTTTGGATATGTTTGAATGATTCTGGATATGTTTGAGAGATTCTGGATATGTTTGAGTGATTCTGGATATGTTTGAGTGATTCTGGATGTTTGAGAAATTCTGGATATGTTTGAATGATTCTGGGTATGTTTGAGTGATTCTGGATATGTTTGAGAGATTCTGGATATGTTTGAGAGATTCTGGATATGTTTGAGTGATTCTGGATATGTTTGAGTGATTCTGGATGTGTTTGAGTGATTCTGGATATATTTAATGTTTTATAGCAAAAGTTGTAAATGTGAAAGTTACACATTGTCCTTTTCATTTCGCTCGTCCTCATCTCCATCCCAACGTGTTCGACACTTTCAACCCGATTTCATCATTCACCCCCCACCTCAGTGCCTCATTTCTCCATTCTTTAATAATGAGTGAAAAAAAAAGTTCTTAAACTGAACTTTAAGATCTATCCATTGAAAGTGGTATAAATCGAAACACTGAACAAGAAGAGGAGAAACATGTGCTACTGAAGGTATACCTTGACGGAAGGGTCGAAAAATCAAAGATTATGTCCCATCAGTGGTCTTTATCATTTGGCTTTGCTAACGATGATTTCTTGTTCTCTTTATTTCATCAATGCTTGGGAAAACATAAGGGATGAAATGAAATCATTGAGCCTGTACTTCATTGCGCCAAGCATAGGTCACAACCACTTGCTCGTCAAATAAAATGTGCAACTCGTCCACCCACTATCGATATGGACATGCTCTTAGGCCAAATAACAATGTAATTACGTGCCATCTATGCAAAATTTAAAAATCAAAATCAAAAAAAAAGATATACACATTATCACCAAAGAATTGCTTGCACTATTTAAAACGCAAAGACCTTAGTTTGACGAATATTTCAAAGTAAATTTAAATTTGAATAATAAAATGCAATAAGTTGTGATCAGTTAAGAATCCGGAAATGGTCACACCTACCTATTCATGCTTTATTTCATTAACTGCCGAAATCGTACAACATCCAACTGGTTTTATCTGCGCTGAATTTTTAGGTATAAACGTTACTAACTCGAGTTACGTCGGCGGTAAAAACTTGTGATGACCAGTTGGATGTAATGATGTGATGACCAATGGAAGTAAGGAGTTTAAGGATTAGAAATATTTAATCGGTTATACCATCGACAAAGTGACTTATATTCTACCAACCTGATTTTTCCTGAGACATTTTTTTTCACAGTGCTGTTTGGAATGTTTGGATAGAAAACATTGATGGCGCTGGTCGCGTAGAGCGTATACATACGCATAGAGGTCAGTTAAAGGTTAACAGGTTTTGCAGCGAGATTTTCTTTGTTTAAGTTATAAGATTTGGTTACGCAATGGCAGCTGAAAGTTTCATTAAACTTAAAGGAGCAATAGAAAACACGAAAGTCTTCTGAATTATTTGCTGAGAAAATGTTGCACTGAAATGAATTTTTATGATTTTAATAGCCAAAACAAAATTTCTATTATTCTCAATTAATGGCGAAAAATATGAAATATTGAAGTTCGTAAAGGCTAACTTCCACCTTTCACTTTTTATCTTTTTTTTTGAAAAATTTCAAAGTTTTGCTTGAAATTAACTTGGAACATTGTATTTTTTTTAAAAAAGGTTTACAAGAAGAATTAATTTTCAGAATTGCAATTGTAATCAATAATGGCAATCAATTTGAAAAAATCACTCGACGAGGTTTGTTCCTTTATCTTAAATAATTTTTAGTATTTTTTTTGTTTTTCTTTTTACTTCTTTGGCTTTTGTCTTTTTGCAGTACTGAGATGTGATTAATCATTCATGTTATTTCCCATATCATTTTTGTCAGTTTATATCCTTGTTTGCTATGTGACTTATTCACCATATTCTTTTTCTTTTCTTTTTAGTTGAAACATTTCTCTGCTTTTCTCAAAAATGCAAGTGAATTGGATATTTCGGCTAGTGAATTGGTAAGGTATTGTTTACCTCATGGGACACTAAAAGAATCGATCGAAAATCTTTGGTGTGCTGATGAACTTCAACCAGATGAAAGGCAAAAAATTTGCAAAACTATTCATGAAATCACGCAACGAATTTCAGCAAATACTGCTAGTGCAATTAGGGCTTATGCTGAAGAGAAAAAGTGAGTGGTTAATCAAATATATCCAGTTTGCAGTAGTTAGAGTATGGATGGATTGTCTAACCAAAACTTTTCCTGTGCAACAGTGTTGTTCAAGCATTATGTATAAGGGAAACTTTCAAGAATTCTTCATGTTTTTTTTTTGCAGCTTATTTGTTAGCCTGATTACTGGAGAATCATGGGAATTGTACGAAAAATGCAGCGGAGAAAAGCTTGCAGATGTACTTTCCAACTGTCTTTTTTTGTTTTTCGTAATGTATGATATCAGGTATTTTACATTGTGCTTGCTTTGACGGGTTCCGCTTTAAAACTATCTCGATACAATCAATTTGAAAAAAAAAAAATGCAAGGGTTACTCGGGTTTTTTGAAATCATTAAAAAGGGCCATTCAGAATAATTAAGTTACTGGGATCTAAAACTCGTCAGCTATTCCAGAACTATTCCACGTTTGTTTTCATCGGATGAAGTGGGTGAATTTGAGAAGATTTATTGTGCTACCAAACAACTTTTGGATCAAAAGGGTGAGTAAAAATTTGAAGTACATATCTGTAACTGAAGTTGTGTTGGAGCCTTTCATGAGGAACACATTCCAGGATTGGATGAATTGAGGAAGAAGCTACCAAATACAGTTTTAGAAATGTACGGACAGGTAGGGAGAGCTTTGTTAAATAATCAACTATTTCATTCTATTTAAATGTACACAGTTTTAAATTTTGCAGAAAACTCGATTCAGTGGAGAAGTGAGCTCAGTTTTTACACACAAAACTTGTTTGCTGCATGTATCAGAGGCTTCAAATGGAGAGGTTAACATAACTTCATGTTCTTTACTAGATTTTTTTGTTTCCAAAAAAATGGCAAAAATTTTTTTCTTTAGCAGCAGCAAACTACTAAATTAATAGTTTACTTTTTATTGTTTGTTCCTAACAAGTTAAATTTATTTCAGGAAACTAATAATAAGAAATGTACGAAAAATTATGTAGCAGTTTTGGAGAAAATCATTGGAAAAATCGCAGCTCATGATTTCGACTTGTTTGAAATGTGTGAACTTGTCAAATCTGATTTAACTGTAAAATTTGATTTCAGTGTTTGGAAAAAGTATGTTATGTTTGCTTTTCAAGATTTGCATATGTATTTATTCTTGGGAGAAGAATAAAAAGCTTATAGCTCAGGATTGCGGCTCTAGATAATTGAATGATTTACCAGTATTTAGATTTATCCTCTTTCAGTTCAGCATTTTAGACTAGTAAAAAAAAACTTATATTTTAAGAGCATGCCATGTTTTGCCCGAAATGCAAGAACTAGCGGAAATACGTGTTACTGGTGAATTTTTGAAAGTTCTGAAATGCGTGGCATGTAGTTACAACGATTGGGGTTCAATAATGACCTATTTTTACGAAGAATTTCGAGAAGTAAATGGTAATCTGAAGACTTTTAAACCATTCTATCAGGTATTTTGTTCCGAATTTGTAAAGAATGAGTTGCGTCATTTTCTTTTAGGATGATTGTATTAGCTTTTGTGTTTTTACATCTCTGAATTGCGGATAAAACAACTATCACTTAAATCAACTCACACTTAAAAGTGAATTTCGATAAAACAACTAACACTTAAATCTTGGTGTTTTATGGAAAACTTGGTGTGTTATCATTGAATTTACAAGCTATGTTAAATGCATTCTAACGATAGCCTTTTATTTCACTAGTGCATAAATAATTTTCACTTTTTCATTGTGTTGAATGCCTGAGTTAGAAAAGTTTCCATACCCAGGATTTTGATGAAGATTTGAGAAATCTGCTTACTTACCTTGAGGATCACGCGCAACTTCATGTGAATCAAATTAAATTCGAAAAAGCCGTCAATGAGGTTTTATTTAATAGACTTGATGGACCTGTTCTTAATGAACATGCTTTGATATCTAAAACTTTTTCTGAAGTTCTCGATTAAGATAAGAATTTTTTTAACACCATTTACTTGTTATATCAGCTAGATAGTTATGGCATTGCAATAATGTTCCATGTATAACTCTTTTGCAGTGTGCGTGGCTTCTGATGATTTCGCCTGTTGAGACGTTAATATTGCTCTTTCTACAGTGTTTGGAGAATGTTTTAATGGTTCCAAATTTTATTAGAGTAAGTTTCACGTTTTTAGATATTCAACTCTAAATATTTTCAAATATCTTTTATGCTTATTGAAGATTTTGCGTAAACTGCCGGAATACCGCGACACGGATATGGAAGCCGTATTTGAGGAAGACAGCAGTACCACACGCAAGACACCGATTTTGATGCTTGCACTAAGGTAATTTGCAATATTTTAGGTTTAATACTAATGAACCGATATAATTCAGTGGTGGTCCCGCATCAGAATATCAAAAGCAGTTTTTGTAACTCTTCACATCTTTTTTTCTTGATTTAAGACATATTTTAACTACCGAGCGTTCATCCATCCAGTCTAACATCAAACGTCGAAATTTCGTTTACCTATGTGTTGCACTGTGTCGTGAACGTCATGCATTATCAAAGGAAGGAAAGGACGAAGCAGGTTATCTTCATTCTTACTAATTAAAGAAGTGCCAGTTTTTATCATTGAACTGAAACTTCACTGAACATTGAATGAAATGGTTATTTCCAGATTCATGCTTTGTTCTGATACGGTAAAAATTAAATCTTAATCATCATAATTCGAATTTCTTGCAGGAGATGAAGAAGACGATTGTTCGGAAGTTTCTACGACACATTTTGGTGATATTGTTGATTTTGCGCTTGTAGATGGTTCTGTCATTTTGAATCATCTCGTACTTCCAGCAATGAAACAAGTATTTTATCAAGAAATTGCGATAGAAATTGAAAGGAAAATGCTAACATCTGTTGGGGCACGACGGACTCCGATAATGTGGAAAGCCGAGCAAGGCAAGAAAATATTCTAATACTTCTTTAAAAAATTATGTCCAAATTTCAAAATTAATACGGTAGAGCGGAGGAAAAAATAGTGGGGGCTAACGTCAAGCTTACAGCCTGTAATACACTACCGTTTCAGTAATAGCAGTTGCTTTCTCTGAACTGCCAATTATAATCTTTTATTTACTGTTTTCTTGACTTCTATCAGCAAAATTTTCAGGTATAAAGAGTGGAGGTGAAGTTACCGTCAAAAATGATTCAGGAGTCTCCATTCTAGAGTTGATTTCGATTTTGCTAGGCATAATAAATGAAAATAAAGACTTCGACGATTATGCGCTATTTGATTGCTGTCACGATTGTTTGAATTTACTGGGTGAACGGCTTAAAGGCATGTTTTTTTGATGCATATTTTTAAGATGAATTTACTATTCAAAGTTATTTATAACTTTGCAACTTCCAATTAAAAAAATTTTTTTTCAATCTTTATTAATTTTAGAAGATGGTGCGGTTATAGAGGTCGATGCATTTGATAATTTGCTCACTCGGTTTGATAAATCATTATGG
This sequence comes from Madathamugadia hiepei, assembly GCA_013365335.1. Taxonomy (NCBI): domain Eukaryota; kingdom Metazoa; phylum Nematoda; class Chromadorea; order Rhabditida; family Onchocercidae; genus Madathamugadia; species Madathamugadia hiepei. Next base: position 6,150 of record JABVXS010001311.1, on the reverse strand, counting down.
GCTTCCAGATACGCTGTAGCTTCTTGGTTTTACAAATGCCTCGAGTCTTATAAAAAGGAGGTTGGTAGTGTATTCATTTTGTATCATTTCCAAAGTTTTCATATGATTCAAGGTCGAAATTGCTACAGCAGAAAGTTCTGGGCTGTAGCAGGAGAATTTCCGGAACATTTTTGCTTTTAATTCAAAATTTTTTGAATGCTGTGAACTAAATTTAGTTATCAGTTCTACCAAGTTAAATTTAACAGTCAAAAACAGATATTAGCTATTGAAATCACTGGATGTTGTCATTAGAAAGTTCTTTTTTTTAACAGTAAGTCTGAAAATCCAGGTTCCGCTGGTGCTTTATGAGGCTTTGAAGGAGGAAAACAGACAAACATTGAAAGTAGTAGAAACTGATGTTGATGATAATGATGCATCTGCTCGCAGTGTTCTACGAAAACTTTTAAAATTGGCAGTTATCAATTCTGAGCTTACCTTGGATTTAATTAAGGGTGGTAAGCGATTTTTTTGTTCCATGTTTTGCTTCCATCGTGGAGCTTTGAAGAAATGCAGTTTTAATTTTTAGGAGATCATTGCCATCACAGATACATTACATTTGATGTCTATATCACCCGTTGAAAGAGAAAATCGTTTTCAGGTTTCTCAACATCAGTAATTATTACTGGACACGATGTTTCGGGTGCACTTGTCGACATTCTTCGAGATCTTTATGGATTTCCAAGTAACAGAATAGATGGCGTAGTAAAAGTCATCAGAGACATTGTAAATCAGATGGATTTGTCTCGCGAAATAGTGCATTTACATTTTTTCACAGAAATTTCGGAGAGTTCATTTTACGGTTTGTTGCTGACTTCTTCGTTTGATCGATCTGTCATTCGAGCTTGAATTTTTGGAAAATTCTTGATTAGTAGTGTTTCTAATTCGTGCTTCAGATTTATTTGCGTTAGCATTTTCAATATTGAAAAATTTCTATTACCATTTCATAAAAAATATATTACGTAAAGTTTCCATTTTATATGCTGAATCAGTTCAGTCGATCTGGAGAATTAGATAATGAATGTTTACTTCTAGGACTTCGGCTGATTGAACCGTTGTTATTAATTCAAGAAGCTGTGCTTTGTGCTATACATTATGATAAGAAAAGTACGGATGATTTGACTGCAGTGCCCTTTAGCGATTTGGAAATCGAAAATCAAGTAGGTCTAAAGGGTTTATTTTTTGAGAACCGTCTTGCTCTTTCTTCCTTGATTTTTTGAACTGTATTTTGATAATACGAAACATTTGAATATGATTTTTCTATGAGTAAACTGTTCAATTTTTGTTTTGATTATTAGATGTCTTCGTAATGTTATCGTAATTAACCACTATCTTGTTAATAATATTGTCTCTTTAAATTCTAGGTGGCATTACGATTATTGAAATTATTTTGTGAACTTGCAAAAGATCATATACAAAAAGAAATGATCGATTGGCGCAGAAGCAATATAAAGCGCAAAGTTGAAATCAAGTAAATAAGATGAATTTTTTTATATTGCTGTGAGGATGATAATTTAAAACCACTAGAATACTTCAAGCACTATATTAGTTCTCTTCAGCAGTCCAGTTTGTTTTGTAAGATGAACTCCGTTTAATAAACCGATACATTTTCTTTTTTTGCAGAGAGCCAAGACCAATTCCTAGTGGTGTAAATATCAATCGTGAAATACGTGTTGGAACACAACTGATTCAACTTTATTTTGCAGCAGTTATTCTTGCTAATTATATTATTGGAGTTCGTTCATATTTTTTCTGGTTAAATCAATTTGCGGCAATTTTTTTAGTAAAAATCATTGAACATTTAAGTTCAATTCAATTTCACTAATTGTGATTCACGCTTTGCAGCTGCCATCTTATTTAAAGATATTGTTGGTGCAGTTGACCGATTTCCATGTTGAAATGGAGAAAATTAAGCTTGGTTCCTCCTTTGATGGAATTATTAATAAAACTTCGTTGGTGAGGAGCCTTAATTTAAATGAATGCAAAACAAGTTTCTTAGAATTTGAGTTGCTAGTGTGGAAAATTTTGAATTTTTGAGTCGTTTAAATTATCAAAATGCTATATAGAATAATTTGCTTGTTAAATTTAGCGCAGTTTGAGATTACTCTTCCTACATTGCAAAGTACTTTTTGTAATCAGAAAAAATATTGTTTTTTAGCTGTGAATAGCATTTTAAAAAATCAAAAACTTTTATCTTTTGAAAATCAATTTAAATGATTAAATTGTTAAACGTGGTTCCTCACAGGATCAAGTTAGAAAGACGAAAATGATCAGTAACAACCAACCTATGGAGAAATTTTGTGCTGTTTCTGATTCCGAGTTAGCTTCAACAGATATGAATTCTTGTTCTCAAACTTTTGCAATTGCAAACAGTGGATATGAAGCAAATACAAAAACTGGTATTTACTTTCAGATGATGTTTCAAAATTATGTTCATAATGATTTCTTCTATCCTATAAGCACAACATTTCACTCATTTTAAAATAAAATTTCGTATCTTTGGTTAGATTTTTATACATTCTCAAGGTTTTTTTGTGACGAAATATTTTTTAATCGTAATATTTGGTTACATCCATGTCCGGCTTATTATTTAATGCTCAATCAAAAATATATTTTATCGTTTTGTGCCAGTCCGGATGTCTTATATTGTTCCTGCACAAATAGGAAGGATTTTAGCAAACCTTTCATAATATTATGTTATGGACATGAATCAATTCAAAGATTAGCCCAAAATCAAAATTGTTTTTTATCCGCGATAAATTTCATGCATGCACAGTGGCTGATTACTAGTCACTCTTTTGCATTGATTTTTGATTCCTTAGACTTTGATTGTTGATATTTAATTCTGGTTTGATAATAGCTAAAAGCTGCATCGGGATTTCAGAGTTAGCTATATTGTTCATCTTTTAACAATATATTTGAAACCAAGCAGTGCTTTTAATTATGTATACTTTATTATCCAAAATTTTCAAAATTTCAGTCAGATTTCGTTTCATTAAAATCTTTCTAATATATGCCTAGAGATTTTTATGCTTTATCACATTTTATTTTTCTTTGTTCTTATTAGTGTAACAAATATTGTCCGATCTTCAAAGCTTTGGAAGGGAACTTTAATTAATATACAGAGAATATCAAGTATGTGACCGTGAAGAATTAATTCCACCAGTGAAAAAATCTTTTGTTAGGTGGAATTGAGAAAATCCATGAAAACGAATTTCCGTAACGCTTTGTATTTTAGAACGCACTAACGTGACCGTTAAAACAGTTCGAGATTTATTTGATGATGACCTTTCCGTAAAGTATAAGCAATATGTCGTATTCATGGTATGCTTTATTCAGATTTTTTTTGGTTTTGTTATGAAAAAATTTTCTCATTCCAGTTCAGTTTGGATATCCAGAAACAAGAATGAATTTGAATAAAGGACTCCATACTAGTCGTTATTCAGTTCTATCGAATTGCTCGCCAAAAGCCCAATACTTCAATGCTGTAACATTGGAGCTAACAAAAATTACATATGTTTTTCAGGCCGTTACACGAATGATAAAAGACCCAGCGATGTCAACAATATTAGAAAACCGTCTGCTTCAAGGCAGAAGAAGTAATGGAAGCAAATGTGTTGTTGGGCAAAAACAAAGACGTGCAGCTTTATCATCAGCAGCAAGCAAAAATTTTCATAATGGTGATCAAGAAAGTCAGTTTAGCGGTCGAAGTGATGTTCAAGATATTTCAAATATTTTCCTATTTTGAAATTTGTGAGAGAAATTTTGCAATATCTTGGTATTTATTCCATAATATGTTTTTGAAAATTTTCCATTTTACCAATCAGTCACTGTATTTTCTGCTTGAAAAAGTGAATCAATTTATGATGACATGTGTTGATATTGTGATAAATTGAAATTGAAGATTTTTAGAAAATGGAGGTTGTACATGGAACAAGAACAGTGATGATGGCCAGATCAATAGTGGTGGCTTTCGTCGCAAAAATAAAAATCGAAAATGAAGTTGCTATGAGCATCGCATAACTGTTATCATATCTATTGCATTTCTTTTTCAGCAATCATTTCCGTAGAATTTCTATATTTTGCGATTCTTTTGATGAATTTCCTGTTGTTGTAGTGTTATAACTTATGTGCTAATTAGCGCAAATTTTCACTCAGGTAATAATCGTTTTACTAAATTTTATACAGAATTCTCACACACTCGATCTCATTGAACAATTGTGTAAGATTGATTATTCAGCAATGAATAATAGATCACTTGAGACTTAATTGCTTCTGTGTTTAGCATTCTTTTTACATCTATGTCATTTTTTGTTTTGATCAAAACAGGGAAATGTACTTCTTTTAGGTGTCGTTTTACTCCTTTAAATATTGCTGTGTTTACTTACACGGGTTGTTTATGGTCGCTTTTTTTACTTACACGGGATGTTTATGGTCGTTTTTTCTATTTTGTATGCCATTTTTCATGTTGTGCATGCCTTAGGAATTTATTGTTAATTTAAACTATTGACCTCATTAATTTAAACATAATGTTATTTCTTCTCCCGTAACATCATTTTTCATGGGTAACAATATGATTTCACCAAAAAAAAGCTCAAAAGTTTCCAAGTTTGTTGATGTGCTGTAAATACTGATAGTTCATTGAAAAATTTAGGAAAAAGTTATAAATGAGGTGGGAAGAATTTTTCAAATTTTGATGCTTTAAATCCATTTTGCGAGTTCTGATATATAGCTTATTAATGAAGTATGCTGCAAATTTTGATTGAAATTTCTCTTTTATCATGCTTTAAATATTCGATTAACTTTCAGTTTGCCATGTTTTGTTTGGAGAAAAATTCCCATTCAGTATTAGCACTTCATTTTTAATTAATTATTAGTATTTAACGCTTTTTTTATTGTTTTTTGTCTTACTCTAACAAGTTAATAAATTCTTGCTAAATTTTTTAATAAAACTTTTCTGTACTGCCAAATGCGAAGGCATCTGGTATCCAACCGTCCTGCCAGGGTCACCAGTAGTCCCCATGGTGGGAGCCAGACAGTGGCGGAGAGGTTTGAGTGGGTGCGACTAGACAGTAGTTCCCATCTCACGCTGAAGATGTGACATCTGGTCACATCAGGACCAATATTCACCAAAGTGCTCTTCACGTGACCCCTTGGGCAAGGTGACAAAGCGAAGAGACAAAAGCAAGTCATGATAGTTCGCCTAACCAGCGAGTGACTTAAACACAATGGTTAACAAAACTTTCCGAGCAAGCTGACAAAGGAGTTGTGTGAGGGTAGACACGAGGGAAACTTGTTGAAAACTCGGCCGAAAAGCTCTTTTTTAATAGTTGTTTGTCTGAAAAAAATTTTTGCCTATCAATAAGTTGTCATTTTGTGAAAAGGGGAGGGATTTGTCTCATTATGCTTTCTTTTTTAATTAAAAGCTTCAAGTGCTAATTAATACCTGCGCTTAAAAGTTACTTGAAACAAGTAGTAGTAGTAGTAGTAGTGAGTGGTACCATTTTGCTACAGTACAATAAATGCTAAATTTAAAATTCCTCTCATCCCATCAATAAGCACATCTGATTTTTTAAGTTTATCATTCAGACAGAAAAGAAAAAAAAAGTAATTTAGAAATGTGGAAAGACGATTGATTGGTTGATTGTAAACTTTCATCTTTTAATTAAATTTTTCTTACCAAATTTTTCGATTTAATTTTGGAAGAAAAAAAAAAAACGAAACAAACATAATCAGGTGAAATAAAAAAAAAAAAACGAAGTAAGCAAAGAATATTTGTGGGTAAATATAGTTGAAAAAAAAAAAAAAAAATGAATAAATAATGGAAGAATTGAAATAGACAAATGATCTTTGTTGTTACTCACTCACTCCCTCAATCTTTCCTCTTTCTCCTTCTCTTTTTTTTTTATAAAATTTATTATTTGTGTTAGCAAATGCTCAATATTTATTATCTGCATTACTATGATTTCTTCAGGTATGGCTAAGAAAAATGATACATTTACGAAGGGTGGATAGATATAGATAGATAGATAGATAGATAGATAGATAGATAGATAGATAGATAGATAGATAGATAGATAGATCGATAGATAGATAGATAGACAGATAGATAGA
>JABVXS010001310.1:0-16028 GCA_013365335.1 Madathamugadia hiepei | reverse complement strand
CGGAGTATTCATTCTCGACATGATTCAAACCCAAAATACAAATTTTCATTCGAAATAGAAGATACCAACATAAAATGTCAGAGTAAGTCACGAAGGAAGGATCGGTTAAAAATTGTAAATATGCAATCAACTGTATAATCTTCATAGCTGCATTTTCTTGTACGATACTACGGGATGTGGGAAATTAAAAGAGGATGAAAAACCACCATTTTATATAAAAAGAAAAAATTTTCATACTCATGTTATAGAACTTCGTAAAAAATATTCAAGAATTGATTTGAGTTGATAGAAGAGAACGTCAACTTTACCAGTAATCTTTTCGAAAGACGGATTTCTAAGGCAAAAAATATTCAGCAAAATTGTAATGGTAGCCGTATAATTTTATATCCCTAAAAAACTGAGCAAAGTCTAAAGGTACTGTGCCAATACCATAAGATAACTCATTTCACCAATTTTTTTAAATGACCCTTTCAACGGGAATCTCAGTCCACAATATGTCTTATGCCGAGAAATACATGAAAAAAAGAAAAATTGACTAGAAATGTGGATAAGAAAAATCATTAACAGCAATACATTCAAGTAAATGCAATTAAGCATCATACAAACATTCTCCTCTCCCTTCGTCTAGTATAACATTTCTTCATACCTTTACAGCATAACAAAATTGGGGTGCCTATGCAGATGAAGCAGCAGCAGCACATGATCAATAGGATAAATGTTAATGTTGCAAGCACCGCTCTAAAAAAATTTTATTTAAAAACTTTTGCTGTAAAGAACTTATAGATGTGTCGAAAAACGCAGTACTTGTGTCGATACAGCTTAGCTTAGAAATACTTTCAAAAACTGACAAGAAAATATATTTCTAAGATTTTTCCAGAATATCCAGGATCTTTACTGCTTTAAATTTGATCTAAACACTTACACAGTTGAATTAGGAAAGCAGGCAACACGTGGTGACGGTGAACCATTACAATTATCAGTATAATGACATGTGAAAATACATTCCTTCTCACAAGTTTCTTCGTCATCATAACACGTAACTGATAAGCCTGATACAGATGATAGTTTCCTTACTTTTCCATCCTTCCATAAGTCTACTTCTGCAGCAGCAAATGAAATATAACCTGAAAATTGATAAATATGATTGGTAAAAATGTAACAAATAGATGTAATATCAAATAAGAAAAAGAAACAAAAAGCTTCCACAAATTACGCAATTTCAAAAATTTCCACAAATATTCAGCGTTAAACGACAATCTGTACTGCCTATATTTGGAAAAATCTATTAATTTTACCAAAAAAATATCAGAAATATTAATTCATTCAGTTCACGCAGGAATAAATCTTGACAACACTGCGAACTTTCTTGCTTTAAAAAATAAACTTACAAAAACAATAACAATAAACTTACATAATAATAAAATGACACACGGTACGATTGAGTCCGCCATATTTCAAATTAGCCGAATAATATAAGCATCATTTCAGAATAAACTTGAATTCAAAAAATTAAATGTGAAAAAGAATAAAGTTTATTGCATTCCTGATTATTCAATATATAAAATCAAACAGATCACTCGATCTTGACAAAACTGGAATTCAAAAACAATTACAAGCCGTTCAATGCGATTATCAAATTAATCACACATCAAAATCGTTTATCCAAACCAAATTTTAAAAATTATACAGTCTAAAATTAGAAGAAATAAAGCGATTTATAATAGAAACAAAGAGATTTACAAATGAATATGAATAAGAAAATGTTTCGATTAAAAAAGAAATAAATCAAAAGCCTATTGCAGAAACGCTGCAAAAAGTTCCAAAACCACAACAACCGTACCTAAAATTTAATTTCTTAGTAGCTATGCTTCCATTTTTTGGCCATTAAAGTAATAAAAATTTATTCTCCATAAATAAACATGAAAGCTTAAAATATGTTTTTCATCGTTCCGACCTATTACTGCTATACTTCGAATAATTTGAAATAAATAATTCGGATAAACTTTACTTCCCCTCTTTTACGTAAATGATAACGACACTAACCAATTAACAACCAACAACAGAACAAAGTTGTAGAAGTGAAAATTATCGATTTCAAACTAATCAACCGGTTCTGTAACCTCCATAAATTCAAATGTGATATTGATCTTATTTTTCTTAAATTATTACAACATGAATTTGCTTTCAAAATTTTCTCAGGTTTTTTTGACACCCTTATGAAATCATTCTCGTACAAATCTACAAAATTTCAAAAAAATAAGAAAATTATAACAAAGTATAATGAAAACAAGCATTTTTTTCCTAGCCTTTCCTATAATAAATTTTACTACTGCTGAGAATGCTACAAACTAGCAAAATTTGCTATTTTACAATAAAGTTGTACAACCCAATGATATATTCCTAGTAACGACAAAATCGCTGCCTCCTTAATCCGTTTAATTATAAAAAAAATCAATTATTTCAGTTAAGTTTATTTTTAAAAAAAATTTTAAGTCGAATACTTCCACCCTACCAACTTCATGTTTTTACTTAGTATGAAAAAAAATTAATATAAATAACTACAATAACTCAAGCACACTTGTTTAAGTGTGAATGTTTTTGTCAAAAAAGAAACGAACGTTGAGAGATGCAGAATTTTTTCATCAAAAAATACAAATCATCTTTGATTTTAAAATTTTTTACCGAAAAAAAAGACTACCTACACCACTGTACATTAATTAGCTTCATTGTGATACCTGTGAAAAGTATCAAATCCTAATCCATGAAAGGTTATACACTTCCAATCCAAAATTCCTCGACAAATTGGTGTGAGTAAAGATTTCATCTTCCCTTATCATGTTTTCCTCGTTCAAACAAAATATAATTCATAAAAGTAGCCTTTTACCAACAATTCATTTCTTAGGCGACAAAATTATCCGTTCAAAATTATTGCCTGAAAAATTTTGAAAAATCACTGAAAAAAATGAAACATTGTGAAATCTCAATTTAATCGCTTAAAAGGAAAGGAAACACATTTTAAATACTATAAAACAAAAAAATTTAAATAATCATTGCATTCAAGCTATTGATAAAATATTGTGCAAAAAGAAAAAAAAGAATAAATAAGGGTAATTTTATTTATTAACTGATAATTATCCTGTTCAAATTTACAATCAACTGTACCAGAATCCTCAAATTAATTCAAGTTAATCAAAGATTTCTTCACTGAAAAAATTTCAAGGAGAAATGATATTTAAGATCTCAACATTTTCAAGCTTTACAGCAATAAATCGGAAGTTATTTTCATGAAAAAGGTGGAATTATCATAGTTCTCATGACAAAAACATACTATAATTGTAAACATGAATAAAAATTTGGCTCCTAGAGATTCATTTACAGTTTTTTCCACTGTTAACATGAATCTTGTGGAACATGCAATTTCCAAGAGTTGAAATTCAAACGTAGAAACATTTCGAACTTGAAAGACGCACAATATGTTTGCAAATTTTGCCTTCACAATTAAATTAAAAAATGGTTAGATAAAATGGAACAATTCAGCAATAATAATCACATTTATATAATATCACAACAATCGTAAAACTTTCCATTGAATTGAGTTCTTCACATGTAGAGAATCTGCAATAAAATTAGCTGTGGAAAAAGTGATATATACTGATAAATAATCGTCGATGTTAGCTCAAAAAATCCGAAGTCATCAAATAGGTCTAATCAGGAAGAAGTCACAGAAATATTAGCAATTTCTTTGATGAACTTCTCACGATGTATAATATTTGTAGCAGCAACAATAATACGTAAATTATTGTACTGTGCAAGAAGTGTCAGAGCAGCAATTTCTGAATATGTTACACCACCAATAAAATAAACAAGAATTGCTTTCCGGATACGACTATCCGGTGGACGATTTGCATGAGTGTAAGAATTTTGATCGCAAAAAACTGAGTGACCAAAAGTTGCCTTCATTTCTTGCATATTCCATCCATTGTTTAATGTTTCACCAACTATTTTGCATAGGATAGGTGTATAGGCACCTGAGAAAACATATCGCATTTGGTCCGGATTTCGGAGATCTATCGTTGATTCGGTATCGCCTGGAAGAAGAGCCATGCGACGAGCCAGAAATTGGAACGTAGGCTTCGAAAATGATGAAACTGTGTGAGGCTTCATAGGAATAACATTATGTACAGTTGGTAGTTGTGGAGCAGGACGCTCTATCAGGAGGCCTTGAATACCAAGGAAATGTAGCACAGCAAGATTTTCATGGCCAAAAGCATACAGATACTGATTCCGGAATTGAGTGAAATATTTGCTTGGAATACCGTTTTGAGTTATGGACCATAAACATACTAACAAAAGAATTTGCCATTGATCACGTTGGGTGCACATACAATCTTCTAGATAAGCCATAACTTCATTAGGATCAAACTTTCCTGAAATTACGGAATGCTCCAGAGTAAGGCGATCAGAGATTCCTTTGCATTTTTCCAAAACCACTTCGCAGGCACAAATATGCAATTCCAATAATTTATGTTGCTGCTTAAGGGTTCGTAATTCATTGGATACAAATTCTTTCATATCTTTTACTTGTTCCAAGCTGGAACCTTTGTCGTAACTTGCTTGAAGTGACTTTGCTTTAGCACTTAAAAATGGAAAAACTGCAGTCATATGCATATTTCGAACAGCTGAAAAAATAGGATCATTGTTGTTCAATGTGGTAATTTTTGAACGATTCACATTACCACTTTTCATACGTTTGTTTACTTCTTCGCCAAATACCACTTTACCACAACTTATTCCGAACGTATCATGCACCATCGATTCATATGTTAAACCGGTAAGAAAAACTGTTGTTAAATCTAAACTTCGATCGAAAAGAAATAGATGTCCGATTGGTTGATCAGGTGATGAATGTGGTTCACCTAATTCATTGTGTAATTTCTTCATCAATTTGTTTACATGTACACTGTTTTCTCCAACACCATAAACAATAGGTATCAATCCGTAAAGTGTCTGCAATTGCCATAATGATTTAGCAACAGCATGAAGATGAATAAAAGTGTGATCTACTAATGTTGCCACTGTAAATTCATGATGTTCCAAGCTGAACAAATGCGTATCGATGCTTATCAATGGTAATTCTAATTCTAACAATTCAACCATACCGAAAACTCCACAAAGTTCCAGTTCTTGCTCACACATATACAATCGTTGTGGAACAAATATCACCGAATAGTTTCTTTCTGATTCTGCTAAAATATGCTCAGCAATACGTTTTACTGTGGCTAATGTTGGACGTATAATGTATACTCGACGTAGTGCATTTTCACTCCACGTAAGATTTGAATGAAGTTGAAACTGTTGCACGTGAACACAGTTATGTTCCTGAAGCACAGACATTGAAGCTATTTTGTCCAATGGTCGCATCAAACTTGGCTCTACTGCTAAATCTTTCACTTCAGGCATTGATTCTAGCAGATGGATTAATTCCCGTCGTGCCATTTGAGCTAATAAACCAAAATCATCAAAGTCTGTCATATTTCCTCCTCTTTTTTATTACGTCATCTGAAAATGGACATTTAAGAATGGATTTAGCCAAACACATTTGATAACATTAAAATAAAAGCACTTTTGGCCAAGAACAATTAACTACATGCTCCATTGGTTTGGCACAATTACTTTACGGCAAACAAAACCGGAAAACCTGTTTCATTATGCGCACTTGAGCCAAGTTTTACCATTATTGGATGAATTAAAACAGCGTAAAAGTTGCATTGCAATTAGTAAAGTTGGCCAACTAAATGATACAAGAAATCCGGGAAACCGAGCCGGAATCGCAGAAGAATTTCAGATCTCAAAATGAACTATTTCATTTTTCACATGAAGATGAAACCCTTCGATACTTACCAGCATATAGATAAGACAGCTTCGGTACTCTTTTGAGCTAAATGGCTGATAAACAAAATGCGATAGAATTCGTGAAAGTTATGTAACTTTATTCCAGAAACACATTATCCTGAGAAAAAATTTATGCTTTTTTAAGCTATCAACACCTACGACATTTTTTTTCGCTGATTCAAACAACAGTTCTAGAATATCGCACAAAAGCCTCGGATATTTACGGACCTTTTCGACAAGCATGAAGCTTTTCGAAAACATACAACAATGACAAACAATGATCCTTAATCCAGCTATAACATGAATGGATAACAACAAATAAAATGACGAAATACACAGATTATGAACAAAAAACATGCTCTAATTAAACCTTTGAGAAACAAGCAAAAGATTTTGCAAAAAAATTTTAATCTAAATTGGATCGTAACAAATAAGTGAATAAGCTCGTAAATTAATCAAAATTGAAATCAATTTCAATCAAGTAACGAATCCAAACTTGCTTCACATCGTACACAACATATTCGTTATAAATAAGAGAAGTATCTTTTCTTGATATCTTTTCGATCGGTTTACCACACAATACTTCACAACCATCTCTGCAAAAAAAGTATAAATTGTAAGTTAAGGAATTTGCTGTTAATTAAAATTAAGAAGAACACGATATGAAATCGAAAATCTCACAAATTGACGTATGTAGGCGAATCAGGAACAATTGAACCTAGTCCTTTAGTGCTGTTTTTTCCTGCAGGAAGCTTATCAGCATTAATGTTGCCATTTACCAATTCGTTCATTTCTCCCAACGCGACTTCTGCCAGTACCAGAAAACCAAGCTTATCCTTTTGTGGATAGCAATAATTAGCTGATTTTGTTGATATATCAGCAAAGTAAATACCTTTACCAAACAAGTATCCGGTCTATAACAAAAGTCAAAAACGTAGTTAAAAATATTTTGCAGAGAATGGAAAAAATCTCGTAAACATGATTAAAAAAATCCACCACAGGTGCTTCTGGTGGAGCGATCCGCAATCCCTGAGATAAAATACTGTACCAGTTTGTTAGTCGGGACCCATGCCATAGTAACTTCCTGAAATTCTCCAATCAGAAAACTTTACAAGTCTGAAAACGAAACTTACAATTTCGTTGTGTAAATAATTAGATGAAACGAAAAATGTGAAGAAAAACAAAGAAATTGACTAATTAACTATTTCATGTTTAAAGCCACTGAAAGCAATAAAACTATAATGCCTCTCTGCTTCTTCGTATACGGGTTTTAAAATTACAATAATTTCCTTCCTCTATATAAAGAATTCGAAAAATGAGAAATCAATGAAACAATCTTGAAATGAAATCTCGTTTGAGAATGGTTTGCCATTAAAACCTATATACAAAGGAGATCAACTGAAACCTGTTACCAATACCGAACGTAAACTGTTCTCGTTCCCCATCTCGATTTATCGCGTATAAATTTCGAATGCTCATACGATACATATTATGCGTTGGACCATGCGTCCATTTCAGGTAATTATTCACCAACTGCATTGCAAAACAAAGGCATATATAGATAAGCATACGTTATAACGGACAACTGGACAAACAACAGGATTTTAGAAGAGCGCTCTACCCTCTTTGTAAGTCGATTCTTTTTCAGTCGAAAAGTTACTCCATGCGCTCAGCGAATATTACAGATAAGAAGGTTGATGAGGTAATTCAAAGCAAAAATTTCCAGATAATAATAATAATCGAAGATTCTATCTTTTACGTTTAATGAAACTCATTGATATCGACAGAATTTTTAATACCTCATACATTGGATCCTTTACACTAACAAGTGATACGCCACACTTCATATTCAAGTAATGACGATCGATTAAATGAATATTCACATCGCCCTCTTTCTCGAATATTCGCACAGCAGTTTCAATCTCGCGTAAAGCTTCCAACAATTTAATTTCACTTTTTAACTGCCCCACTGTCTTAATCATTGGTGGCTTACGCATCCTGCAAATATGCCGATGATTCACAGCGCAATGATGTCGAAATTTGGAATTTCAAAAAAGTATAGAACTAATAAAATGTTGATATCTTGAAAGTTAGTGCATATCATATCTGATGCCCTAGACTAGTAGCAGATATGCTGCATTAAATTTTTGAGTATCACTTCCGATGCATATAATTACCCGAAAAAGTGAGGAATTTTTGTATAATAATTATTGACAGCTTCCACAAAACTATCCGAAAAATTATTTTCTTTAATACACTTTTCAATTTGCGACAGTACTGTATAACCAGCTTTAATTTGTTCATCCGTCACTTTCCCTGAAAGCAAAATATCATGCCATTTAAAAGATATTTAAAGTCGATTAAACAGTATTCAAATCTGACAAAACCAAGACGTGCAATAAAATTTAAGAGTGAAAGCTGGTAACTAATTCCTTTAGTGATGCTGCCTGCTTGCTGACGAAACAAAATGAATAATGAGATGTTGTGCTGGTTAAATTTGTTACCTAGCGGTGATTTAGTGGCATCATATTCCAATTCGATCATTGTTCTTTCCATCATTTGAACATTGCAAATAACGTTTAATAAATGTTGCAGATATGAGTCCAGCACTGACTTGACTTCTTTCCGTGGCAAAATACTTTCCTTCATTTTCTTTTCTATTACTTTCGAATAATCATTCTTGAAAATACAGCACCTTACTTTAAGGCAGATGGAACTTTCGTGCGTTTTTAAAAAGTTTAATTTTAAATATGCTTTGAATCTAAAAAAACGAACACGCAAGTAGTCGTATTTGCCAACTACTTTCTCGAAATGGGTTCTGTTTGACCAGTTATTAGCTGTTTTGTCCTTGAACTTTTCACAAAATATTTCCTTTGCTCGCGTTAAATTTGCATCACACGGAACTAACTTGGTTTGCCCCTAAACATAGCTTAAATCCTTGAAAAAATTCAAAAAAATTTTGAAAATAAGATTTATCCTAGGCTGTTTGAAGGACATATAATTCGAAATTATATGCTAGTTATCGAAGATCCTCTTGCAAATACTCTCACAATTCACTACGGTAATCATGAAGTTAGTTCAAGTTTAGGGAAGTAAACATTATGATAATGTCATGTCACTAAATAAACAACAGTACAATCAGAAAGATATGAGAAGTGATCGATAAAAGAAACTTTGTAGCCGACGCGCCCCCAATGAAACCAAACCCAGTAGCAATTGCCTTCATCACGTTCTAACAATTGTATGATAAAATATTTATTGTTATTATCCTTTGCACTGGTCTGAAACAAAACTTGGGAAATTCTATTGATGCTGACAGCAACGCATACATTATATACAATTTCTCTAACCTGCAAAGACTTTGACACTTCCATTTCTTAAAACCCGTTTAAGCAAAAAAGTGAGTACACATTCTAATTAAGCAACCTGATTCAACAGTGCATCATAAACATCATTTGATTCAGTATACACATGAGAAATGCTGGACAGCTCACGGCATTCAAGATCCACAGCAGCAACACTCTTCAGAATAATTTTCTTCAAATGGCTCTTATTATCTGGAGGAACAATTTGAACACACTTTCATTTCTTAAAACTTTATGTAATAAAATTTTGAGTAATGCATGTTAATAAAAAGTACAACTTAAATTAAAGAATGCCACTTTAAAAAATTAGTTACCCTATGTCAATTAACGTGATCGAAGTAGAAGTGTAAATAAATTACAGATATTTATTTAAATTACAACACTCGTAATTGCATCAGTTTCGATACTTGAAGATTTGATAAGTTTTTCAGAAAGAAATCGTTACCAGCCTCATTTTCCGAATCCATTATTTGTTGACTGTCAAAGCCAGCATTTCCTGCTTTTAACTGATTATTTTGTTCTTCACTGTCATCACTATTTACGGCTGTTTCATTCGCATTCATTGCCTGAAATTTCGATGATCTGTTAGTCTGATTAAGCTTATATATGTTTAACAGTCAGGGACTCGAAAATCCCAAAAAAAACTTCACTTCATCACATCTCGAAATAAACTTTTCCGCTAAAATGAAAATCCTTTTTCATGATGAACGAGTTCATAACTTGCACAGAGTATAAGAATTTTATTTAATGGTTGCTTTACTGTTGATTACTCCATTCACTGAAATGGTCCTAAAAAATTTCCAGCATTCTGGAAGCAATATGAGGATCCAATAAATGGTGCAAGAAATTTATCAATGTTAACCTAGAACAGCATCCCATGGCAGTATTCCGGTCCTACTCAAAAATCCCTTGCCTGGTAGTAGTTTGCTCGTCAACATAAAAAATATAGAAGCTTTGCTAGTTAACCTTTCGTTTCTTTTCCACTGAATGTGCGTCCGTCCGTGCTGATAG
Organism: Madathamugadia hiepei; assembly: GCA_013365335.1. Taxonomy (NCBI): domain Eukaryota; kingdom Metazoa; phylum Nematoda; class Chromadorea; order Rhabditida; family Onchocercidae; genus Madathamugadia; species Madathamugadia hiepei. The sequence goes on along the minus strand of JABVXS010001310.1, from coordinate 5,760 downwards.
ACGCTTTACCGCTCGAAGACGTTCAACTCTTGGAACTGGTTTTGCTGATATTGAGGGCTCGGCACTCGAAATATGAGAACGGATCTGATATCATATTTGACAATACTAACAAATTTTCGAAGAAAAAAGTTTATTCGATAAATTAATGACTAGAAGCATATGTTTTTGGCAATAATTTGAGGAAGGAACACAAAAGAACTAAGTTCTACTTACTTTATATTCGGTCAATCCATCGTTACTTCTGATTAGATTAGTATCGAAATCGGCGATGAAATTTATTCCCGACAAAAGTATTTTAACGTTTCCAGATCCATCAAGGAAGGCTTTTTCTAGTGTTATGATAGATTCTGGATCCATACTTCGCCAACGTCTTTTCGAATCAATGTATTCCCAAACACGATAAACACCTAAATCAAACATACTAAAGTTTGAAATCGGACAAAAATTATTCTAATATCCTTTTTTTGATAATGATTCACCTTCGACATTTTGAATGGCGCACCTCACAGAACGAACAAAACCAGTATCAAAATTTTTTTGCTTCATAGAGTTGAAATCAATCTGTAAGTTGGATTCGTCCAATTCGAACTCGGCAACACCATTGGCTATACTTTCACTGTAATATTAATTATTTCAGAAAAAATTTTAATTGGTTTTGAGCTTAACGAAATTTTAAATTACATTTGTGACCTGAAAGATAAGTTTTTGACGGTATTAATAACCAAAAAACATATAGAAAGAGGATTAAGTAAAAAAGGAATACGAAAAAAAGATACTATGAAACCATCTTCACTAAGAAGACGGGAACGAAATATTTTCAGTCATAAGATAACGTCAAATGTTAACAAATAAAACACGTACTTATCTCTGTTCGCCTTTCAGTATCCTATCATACATTTTGTTAATCCAAAATATCCATCCTTACTTATCCTACACTTTACTTTGTGCTAATAACTATGAAGCTGTATGGGAAATGATTACTTCAATTTTTTGCTGATAGCATTATCATACTTGATCCATCTTCCTCGGCTCAATTCGTACTCCCAAACTAACTTGCAGCACGTTCCCAAATCGCTTGTATTATTATCGTCGTTCTCAGCCACTATATTTCCATCAGCATTCAGATCATCCATCTTCCTTCCTTGCAACAAAAAAGAAATTAAAATTCAATAAAATTAAAGGTTATTAAGAATTAAAATATGGCATTTGAAATTTTTGTGACCATGAACCATTTTCATCTGGAAAGGAGTTATTATTCCGCAATCTACTAATTTTAACTGATGACAAAGACAGAACGATCAAATGTCCTGATGCAAGCAATATGACAAAATTGGTTCTTGGATTCAAAATTCATCGCAACAAATAAATTAATGACTTTCGAGAACTCAAAAATATGCATTCCTGTTTTAAATGAATACAAAAACCACCATTTTCCAAAGAGAAAATTGTTAAAATGCCTGATCTTTTTTGACCACTTCCGGCCAGTTCTAATACCAAAAAATAAATTCAAATTACTCAAGAAGAATTAATTTGCGAATGAAAAAAAAAAAACACCCACGCTGATTTCAACTAACTGATAAAGCAACATACACTCAAAACCCTCATTTAAAAAACATCGTCCATCTGCGAATTAACAAGCCCCCTCCCATAGGGCGGGAAAATGATCAATGTCGGCTGATGATAGCTCACACTTGTTAGGAATTTCTCGTGGGAAGGGAATGATTGTAATTGTTGGCTTTAGAAGGTCTGTTTTGTTACTAATGAATTAATTAACTTTGCCAGGTAGCTTACATTAGAGTTTTTTTTGTACTGTCAGATGATATTTTGCCACCTTGAATCTCTTGGTTTGGATTCATTTCATCCAAAATGAAACGATCCAGCAAATTATTTTGTGTATTTGTTAGAAATATGGCATGTTTGGTAGAGGTAAAACCAATATTATATCACTGCGCATTTATGAGAGAGATATCCTTGATGTACTTGTTCTATCATAATTTTTAGAATTTTGTATTTACTGTAAAGAAGAAAAAGAAGCACAAACAGGTGTACCGTAGTATTCTTCCTACCATGCTCCAATCTCTCCTATTTTTTAAAAACACAAAAATAATGAACGATTTATTTCATAAGTTGAAAAAATAAAATATAATTCTAAGGATGAACAGCAACAAATACGATGAAATCAATCGTCCTTTTCCGGAACCTACGATAGTGGGTATTTTAGGTTGCAGTGCTTCTTGCAAACTTTTTTGGTAAAAAAAGTCCTGAGCATCTTGTGAGTCACCTGAAATTCCCAATCGTTATACTCAGTAATGAGAGAAATGAACGGAACAGATTGGTAAACGAACTTGGAAATTGAATGAAATAATAGCTGCTTTTCATTTTCAGCCTTCTCCGAAGATAAATAGTAAATTTCATTCTAATTCCCACGAGATTCGTGGAAGTAAAGTGCAAAAGTTGACTTTTCAACTGAATTTGATCAAACAGGTTAACCAGTGTTATGCAACGGAAACATCGGAAAGGTTATCAGTGAAACATCAGTGGAATATCCCGTTCATGCAATTACACGGATCCACAACAGTTGTAGTAACATTACTCTAATTTATTACTGCAATAGACGAAGGAATTTGATACCTAAACCATTTGCAGATGCTTTACCATTGATTCGATTGATGTCAGTTAAACAGATACTTTTATTATGGTTATACGCTGCAAACCATATGGTTATGGGTGAATAAAATCGTACTTGTCGCTTATCTTGTATAAATCGAATTGAATTGAGATTTTTGGAATAAAATTTTCTCAGATATAATCCCTAAAAATAATTAACTATCGGTTAAAGACAATATATTTTGGCTAACTTGAAAAAAAAATCAAACATAACTGTTGCGACAATATGAAAAATATGTTAGTGATAATTATGATATTAAATCTTTGTTAAAGACAATGAAAAAATATTCAACGAACAGGTTCGATGAAGGTTGGTGTATTGAAGATCAAATAAGTTACATCTTCACGACAATCTCCCTCAATTAATGAACCATTATATAACATTGCACCACCGATTTCACTTGGCATGAAACGCCTCAAACTTATCGAAATTTGAATACCTTTTGATGATACTTCTAAAGTATTAAACTTCATATTGGACTCGCCATAAAATTACTGTCATCGCCATTACTTCATATTTTTGTTTATTTCTTTAAAGTTTTTTTTTTGCAAAATATCATAACATTTAAAACAAAATGCTTTAAATGCTTTGCTTTAAATAGAATATGCTTTCATTTTTAAAATTGAATTTTAAAAGAAGTGAAGCAAAATTTTTGAGGTATAAAGATTAATTTAAAAATGAGATTTTCAGTATGATAAAAAAAGAAGCAATGATTAATTAATTATACTGATTGAATCTTTTGCAATTGGATGACCATAAAACAACGAATCGAAATTGATCAATCTTTCCCCAAAATCGCTATCAGAATCCACCTTTTTATCCCAAACGACCATCATGGATGAAATGAAGAAGAATTGTGTTTTTTCGTAATCCTTGTGACATCGCTCGAATTCCATTAATATCTAATTTTCGAATTTCATTAACTAATAGATGGATTTTCAAAGGATAGCATGCTGTATTATTTGTACAGTTGTTGAGAACAAATTGGGTTAATTAATTGCGTGTAAATTTCTCAACCATTTTCCATTTCATATGAAAACAAAAATTTTTTCTGCTATAATCAAATTTAACGCTTTTTTTTAGATCATGTAAAGTGCAACAAACCAATGCCGAAAGAACCATCCATCAATTCTGATGGATTAAATTTCTATTAATTTTTTTTTTTTAATTCGAAAGAATATACAAACCTCTCCAATTGCTTTTTCCAATTCGTCTAAATTTACAAAATGATGTAAACCACCTTGCAGGCCATGTTTGAATATAAATCGAATTTTGTACAAACGAAACATTTCGCCATCATATTGCAACCATGGCCCATTATGAAAATTTGTTATTGACACTAAAACATTTGTGGTTTTAATTAATTCATTCATTCATGTGAAAATTTTCAGCTGCATATGAATTTTCAATCACCACCGGTAGCATATCATTAATTGCTTAATTTTAGAGGTGAAATTTTCCACACAAAATCAAGCATTTTAGTGTCACACAATAATATAATGATGACGAATATCTGATTTAATTTCATACGCCCACACAAAGAGACAATTGCGAACTTTTGTTGAAACAATGACGGAAGCTTATCACTTATTTACTGATAATTACCATCTGCTAATTAACCATTATTTGATTATCTAGCAAACGACACTACTCGCAAGTTTGAAACAATGCCAACAAACTTGCAATTTTTAAATTTAATTTATATATAATATAATTATTAAGTTGCTAAAACAAGCTAATTAGTCAATTAGTTGGTGCCAATAAGATCAAATAAACTAACCTACACCAATGACCTGGTTAACAGATAGTCAAGAGGTTTATAACAATCATCAATGTCTTTTAAATACGTGCAAAAGAAGTTCGTGCAACCAAAGGAATATATCGTTGGTGTAATTAAGTAATTAAGCTTAATAAACTGACATTCGGTGGCAAGATAATTGAGCGTAAGGAAATGCATGGTATTTTTGGTGTTGAAACCAATAAGTTTAAAGATTTTCCTTGTCTCATTTTGTTTTTCCATCATATTTGCGTCAATGAGGATTGGTGATTGCTGTCGACCTGTTCCACATGAATTTACAAAAGTGTCGCAATGTTTGATACCTTCAAAAACCGAATTTTTAATATCAACTTTAATTTTGTTCAAATAATTTCATCACAGATGATTTTTCATTAACTTTTTTAGAATTCCTTTTTCATAGCAAATCTTTTTGATCATCAATTTTCAAAATTATCGGATGTAAATTGCACGAAAAATTTCCATCTCAATTGAAATGGAATGAAATGGATGGAATAAAAAACATTTTGTTAAATTATTCTAATATATTTATATTATGGATCAATATTTACTAGTTGAAAAAAAAAATTTTTTTTTCATTTTTAATTTTCCTTTGTTATTATATTTAATACAACCTGAAAAAAAAGAAAAAAATTTACCAAAAGTTCGTTATTTCACAAATTTTTAAAAACTTTGTAGAAGAAATTTGAAAAAATTACAACTTAACACAAGATGGATGCATATAATAGACAGATTTGTTAAGGATGGAATATTCCTGAAGTAAAAGCAAAACAAAATTTCTTTTTGGATAAATTATGAGTTGGAAAAAATAAAAAATTTTGATTTAAAAAAAAGCATTATTATCATCAGATAGACAGACATAGATAAATGCATTAACAGATGACGGCTGATAATTGATTGATGGATAAGTTCTTCAACAATGAAATGAACAATGCCGAAAAGGTAAATATGGTAATGTTGAAGATAACCAACAGAATGGGTGCAAGAATGTTGAAATGAAAATGTGAACAAAATGACACACCAATTTCAATTTTCCTCATTTGCACTTTAATAAAAAAATTTTGTTCAATTTACATTTTATTCATGTATTAACAACATGCAGGTTATCATACCGAAGTAGCAATTTACAAAATTAATTTTTAATTGTTAAACCAATTCTGGTGAGCCTTCTCATTTCATCGCAATATGCTACCGTCCCAATATCTTCGTATTTTAAGCGTTTGTCTCACTGTAGGGTTGGTTCGCTATTGTAGAGCGTTGTCTGCACGTCACAGTTCTGTGCTTCGTCCATAAGCCA
>JABVXS010001309.1:0-16029 GCA_013365335.1 Madathamugadia hiepei | reverse complement strand
GATTTCATGACTGCAGTCACCATCTGAATTAATCTTGGTTCCCAAGAATGTTCTTTGTTATTGTCCATGAGGTTTTCTTGGCAAAAATACTGGAGTGAGTTGCCATTTCCTTCTCCAAAAAAAATTTAGTCGTTTACATGTTAACGACTAAGAAATTGAAAAAAAAGATAAATAATAGAATTAAAATACGACCGCTTCGAGGAAGCGACCGCTCACGATCGAGTAGCAATTAACAGTAATAGGGGAGATGCAATATGCAGTAAACTTTTTCTTGCAACTGTTCAGCAATTTTATTTAATTTTATAGTTTATCTTCCTTTTTTGTGCAATTTTTTCAGATCACAAATTTAATTTACTAATCACTGAGAGGAAATATAAAATTTGTCATATACCGTTAGAACCAGAAAAATTACAAATCATAAATGCGGTTCGATCATATCAATTACGATTAAAATTAACATTCATTAATAAAAAATTTTAAAAGTAAAATTAGAAGAAAATGTAATAATTCTTATTAAGTGCTTCCATATTTTAGATTAATTGTAAATTAATTAACCTATTGATAAATATAATGAAGCTAAGGAATTACACCGGGAAATCACAATTGCTTAGTTGCAATGTTGCAATTAATTAATATTAATTGAAACTTTAATTAGAACAATTAATCATACAACAAATAATAATTCAAACCAATTGCAGATATTTAGTACGACAACTGCCTTCTACCTTCCATTATGTGCCATAATATATATTTATTATAAAATTATGCGTGCTGCAAAAGAACGTTTCAAACGTGACGTTGAACGTGAACGTCGTAGAACGCTTTTGTATTCAAGTAAGAACACAGAGGTCAAATGGGAACGTGAGAATCTTGTAAAGGTAAGCTATTCAATTCAAATATCATTATTATTATTCGGTTTAAAATTTCAAAAAGTTTTGACAGTGCTACAAAATGAAAGTAATTTGGATAATTAATTATTTAAATAATTAAATGACAGGTAATCACTTAAGACGATGTATGCGTGTATTTGTGCAATCAAAGATTACAGCCAAAAGTGGAAATATGTAAGGATATGACGAATGATAGTGAAAAAGTTCTAATTTATTCGAATTCAACCGATAAAGGAGAATCATCGAGTGATACGAATGAAACTTCGCCAGATCTAAGTAATTTAAAAACAAATTTCATTTTTGTTTCACCATTTGATAACGTGTTAAACGCTTTACTAATTGAAAGGAAATAAAACGTAAACGCATGAAACGTAAAGCTGACGTGTTCTTGCCGACGTGTTAAATATTTCAGTGCTTGAAATAATAAAGCCCTCCTCGAAGTTAACAAGCGAATAATGAAGTTATCAGGAGGAACTGAGATAAATTTTACGATAAAGCAGTGTGAATAATTACGCGAAAAAGATCAAACAAGCATTTTAATAATTAATTAATGCTTTTGACTATTAAATCCATTTTCATCTCATTTCTACCTGGAGCCAAAATTCTGTGTAAGTGAAATTAAACATTGATAAAACGTAATAATCATTGTAGTGAATGGTAAAAGTAAAAAGGACAAAGGAAGTGTCGCAATGAAGAAAAGAAAAGGAAGCATCAAAGAGAGTGCAGGAACGAAACGTGAACGTAAGGCGTGGCGTACGCTTGCCATCATTACGGGAACATTTGTAGCCTGCTGGACGCCATTTTTTCTTGTTTCACTCTATCGGCCGATATGCCGTTGCAAAATACCATTATTGCTTGAATCTATTACCAATTGGTTAGGTTAGTACTCGTCCATTTCGAACTACTGATCATAATTAATGTTTATTAATAAAACATCCAATTAATTACGCTAATAATTTTAGGTTATTTAAATTCAGCACTTAATCCGGTCATCTATACCGTATTTTCGAATGATTTTCGAACAGCTTTCAAACATATCCTTGCTCGACTGCTTTTTCTCAAAATGTCGGAACGATTGCAATCATAATTCTGACCTCTAAGGTCATCGTTCAGTTAGAAAAGATATACATAACCTTGGCCCTGTGTGATCTATTTGGCTCAATGGCGTAATTTGTGTAGAAGTTATAGTATTGTATGTACCAATTTGTATTCCTATATCTACCATAAAGCATTCTGTAGAAGATATCTGATAGAATTGATGTCGATGAATTTTATTGAGGAAACTGACAATAGGGAAGACAACAAGACTCCTCAAAACAAAATAAGGAGGTATGTTGTCATTAATTAATAATACTTTCCTGCTTTTGAATTAGTCGTTCAATCTTGATTAAACAAGTGATTGTTGAAAGAAACTTGAAAAGTAAACGAAAAAAATACTGTCAATCAAGAGTTATTCGACAATATCCAACAAGTAGCAGTGAAAATGAAACAAACAATAAATATATTAACATTTCTGAAGACCATCATCTACATGGAACTAAAATTATCATAATAATGATATGAATTGTATTACGCTCATTATAACATTCCTTTACTTCATTTAGATGAAGAAAAAAGGTAGAAGAATTACAATTATTGGAATATTTTCACATCTAATTTAAATTCTAAAATAAGCATTGAATACTGAAAAAGATTTTTTTTTTTTCGTAAACATTACTGATTTTTTTTGATGATAAAAAAAAGTATGTCGACAGTACCATTTCAAAATTTTATGGCAAGAAAAATGATCCACTTATACAATACAATATAAGGAGCACCAAATAGTGGGTATATAATCTTTAGAAAGAAATAAAGTGATCAAGGACACTGGAATAAACTGGAAAGTAAACAGGCAGAATTTCAGAGATACACAGAACAAAGAAAAAAGCAAAAGGAAAATGATAGCTGTAAAAAGCGGAGACAAAACCGGTATTGGATTTTCTTTCATGCAGGAAAGAAGAATTAGTTGTGAAATTCCACGGCTTGATCTGCTTTTATTAACAATACATGATTAATGGCACCTAATCTAATCAGCCTATGATTCACCGTCAGAACTTAAAATTGCACAGTATTAAAATATGATCGGTGCCTAAACCACATCAGCAGCATTAGCTAACACCTCATGAAAGACAAAGCGTGCAACTAAGAACCTACGTCATACCATTCCAATCTGTTATTGTTTAAAGTTCAGGCTACAACGTTCCAAAGTCTTAGTCTCTGGAAAAAATCATAAACTGAAACATAAATAATATACGAGAAACCACGACAGCTCCACAGCACGTATTAAAAATTGTCAAATTATTGGGACATAAAAATGAAATTTACTATTTTATAAAACCAAAATCGAATACTAATTTGTCTCGATCGTGAGCGGTCGGTTCCCCGACGACAGCGACGGGTTGGTTGGTAAATCTAGTAGTCGCATGAATGCTAAGGAGTTCTCTATGGATGACGCGCATGGACAATACCTGGTATATGCGTATCATTAGCAAGGGTTTCTCGCTTATGGACGACGCTCACCAGTAGCGTACCCTACAACCACGTGGGACAAACGCTAAGAAGAAGAAAGATTGCACGCTAGTGGTACATGATCTTATTTTTACACATCATAAGCTCAAAAGAACCAGTAGGAAAGAAATAAAAATTCTTAATTAGCTTATGAACTGGAAAAATATGATAAAACGTAATTGCCTAAATAATTTTACCCTGATTCCCTAACTAACTAAACTGAAAATAGTAATTTTTACTTGGTTGCAGACGCTAAATCGGAGCAGACTTTCTGCAGATTGGACAGCATCTCGAAAGTAAATTTCAAGCGTTTCAGTTCTTTCATCTGGCATGCTTCAAATGCCTAAAAACAAAAATAATTACTGCGTTAGCTGTTAAATTACTTCATCTCAACATTGAAAAAAATGTTGTAAAAAGAGCATAAGACAATTTAAAAAAAAAAACTTCATACATATAAAAAAGAAATCTGAAAGAAGGAACAAAAAATAAAATGAATACTAGCAAAATTGGATGTATCTGCATAGCTTACATCATTCATATGTGATACATAGTTCTTCTTTAAAAGATATAAATTATCCAATGCAGAGCGATACACTTTTTCCGATTTCAGCAGATCATCCTGACACTTCTGATAACGATCATGATATCTAGACTGCATATCCGGAGATAATGCTGCATCGCCACACGCATTTTTCATCTGAATTTCTTCATTTAAATTATTTGAAAAATGGATCCTTAAAAATACCTTGAATAATAATGATCAAATTACAATTATGAAATTTAAACGCGAATGACTCCTATCATAACACCTTTAACTTCAAGCAATTTCTTTTTTTTCATGCCCGATTCGCCGACGGATGATTTTTCTTTTAGATAAGAATACTGCTCTAACGTAAAGTGCATGAATCTCCTCACAGACTTGAGGAACAGGAAAAGGAATCAATTGCTACCTGTAGTTGGGCAGATCGTTCTGATCTTGCTGCTCCATGATAAGCTTTTTTCGCTTTTTCAACTTTGTCGAACTGTCGGCGCCAAGAACGTTGAGCTCTTTCAAAATCATCTTCAATTTCACGCGCTTCTTTTGATGGTCGAAACGCTGATGGATGATGATTTTCTTTTAGATACAGTGTAACTGTCTTCAGAATCTGAAATGGATACTTTCCTTTCCACATTTTTATATATTTTTATGAAAGAGATGCTTTCTGTAATATTCAAGTTTATCGGAAATGATCAATGCGACAATACAGTTTAATATGGTACCACACAATTCAATGTTGGAAATAATCCATCATCAATTTACTATCAAGAAACCATAATAATTTCGATCAAACAATGAAGTTTAATTATTTCCTGATAAAAATTCTGTATTGGGAATCAAAAAAAGGTGAAGTGAAAAAAAAAATAATACTTGGATTGAAAGAGTTTTAGCACGAAGTTCATGAAACTATGAAAATCTCGTTCTTTAATCCTTAAAAACAATGCACAGCTAATGTTTTATTCAACAAGCTTCACGTGGCCAAATTGAACTTTTTTATTGGTTTATCTAACAAGCTAAACCACTAACTTCGTCACAAATCCGGTCTCGTACATTTGCATGCAAACGCTGTAATTCTATGCTTTCATCTAGAACATCATTCCAGACTACTTGTATCGCTGATTTTGCTAAACGACCAACATGATCGGACCATTTGTCGTGGTGCATTTGCAAGCATTTGCTGTAATTTGTTTCAATCTCTATTCTTTCCTAAAAAAAAACTCGATTTGCATAACTGAAAATGAACGAAACCAATGAAAATTAACTAAAAAAAAAAAAAAAAAATGTCGTACAAAAACACTGTTACACAAAAAACAACCATCAAAAAATGAAATAAACGAAATTTTGTAGTAGATTTTTATAGTACGAATATATAAAACTTATTGAGCTTAAATAAATATAAACAAGAACATCAAAACACTGAATCTGATAACATATGGTACCAAACGAGAGAGAAGAGCCGAGAGGGAGAAAGAGAATGAACAAAAAAAAACCTTAATCATCGTTTGAACATCGATAAGTTGTTCAATCCCATCCTTAAAACGTCGAACATTTTCACGGTACCCGCCATTATCGTAGAATGAAATCGTTTCAGCCATACCTAAAAATACTACAGAATTCATTCATTGCTGAACTTTTTGTAAAAAAAAAAATTCAATGGTGAGAAACATTTCATCTAAAAAAAAAACAAGTAAATGCGAGCCAAAGTTTATAGAAATTGTTAAAACACTGGCATTTTTTTATTGTTTCAATTAACAAACAACAAATCCTTCTAAAGAAATTTCGTTTTTTCAAAGCGTTAAAATTACAATTCCCTAGAACTGCTTCAATTTGATTTATAAGAATGATTTCCGAGTTTAGACATTGCTTAAAAAAGTAGACTTCCGTTTTTTTTTCCTTGTTTTAAACCACCAAAACTCATAATCGAATGAACAAATTCTTAGATTAAATTTGAATGAAATTTTCAAAAATTAACCATTTTCGAATTACAGTATCCTAATGATCAAATTTAAATTTTAAATCAATTACATGAACATTTTTTCTTTCTCTTAGTCATATACTTTTCAAGTATATGTAACTTTACCCTAAGAATGAGGAAAAACAGTAAGCAGAAAGGAATAATAAGGAAATAATCGTATCAAAATTTAATTTCATCGTGAAAAAAAAATCAAATATTTTTTTTTGCTAAAAGTCGAAATTTTAAAAATTAAAATTGAAGAGAAAACAAAAAAATTTTTTTGAATGAAATCACTCGTCCTTTCGTAAAAATCAATTATTCCGCAACTTTTTTCCCCTCCTCCTTCCCCTGCACTCCTTTTTTGAAATTCCCATTAATTGGTACTCAATAAATAAGGATGTTAATTAAAGATCAAAATTTCTAATAATATAAATGGGACATAATCATATGAGATGAATAACACTTTCCTACATGAATGAAACTTTTAATTTTACTGAATAATAAAGAAAAAATCCACGAATTCAGGACTTCAGGATACTGGAAAAGATGAAAAAATTTTAAATAGACATGAATAAATTCGAAATTTTTGAAGCTTGAAACGAAAACAATTACGGAATTGTCAACTGCAAAAAGGGGAAAGTGGCAATTAGAAAAACAGGATACTTCAGGATGACCTTATGGATAACGAGAACGACCAGACAATACTTTGGAGGAAATCAGATAGTACTTGATAATGCCCAACCGTATACGTAATACATAAACAGTGAAGCGTAAGCTTGAAAGTAAACATACCAAAACGAATTTCTAACATATCGTCGATTTCATTTCTATCAAATACACTATCAATGTTAGCAAAATAACTACGAAAACAAGTAAATAAACAGATAAGCGAGCAAAGGAAAACAAATTATAGAACAATGAATAAATTTATAAAATCAATAGGACAATAATTTGGAGCAGAAATAAGCACCGCACAAGTAAACGTTACCAATGGATGATGACTCATCAACGAAGTACTCTCCAAAGTTTAATTGTAGTTAAAGGTAAAGAAAATTTCAAGTTTTCAGAAAATTAATTTGAAAATCACCACTTAATGATTATTGCATTTGAAATAAAAATTTTATGATGCAAATTGTTTATATATGTTTTTTTTTTTAAATTTGAATATTCAAAAGAATATATTAATGAACAAAATTAACTGCATACATTTTAAACGATTTTCTCAAAATAACAATAATTTACATAATACTCAAATTTAGGCTATGAATGCAGCATTTTAGTTATAGAAATGCTAGTGGTTAGTAAGGAGTGGAATAGTGGTTAGTTTGTAAAGTGTGAACAGTCCAGGAATTGGAGTAAATTGTAGATTACAGTGAGAGGTAGAGATGGAGATAGTGAGGTAATAAAAGAGGTAAAATAATAAAGAAGGAGTAGAGTACGGAGTGAGAAATAGAAAGTTAGAGACAGACAAAGAGAAAGAGGAAGAAAGGACAAATAGTTGAGGCGATGATAGCTGAATGACCTTAAAGAGGATGAGAAGGAAGTTCGAGAAGTGGCAGAGAAAGAGTGGGATAGTTCGAGTGCGGAAGTAAGGTGTGCTTAATCAATGCATGTAAGGATGGACCTGCAGTCATGTTGCTACAGCAACAGGACAAGGTTGACACCGTGTCATACCATCACCCCACCACCACAACCGTCAGCACCGTTACCCATCGGCATCAACCTGAACCACCGCAGCCCCTAGCAGCATCATCGTCATCAAGGTTATTACTATTTTCCTTTCAGTTCTTACCACTGCCACACTGGCATGGATATTGTAACATTAACATTATCACTATCGTTATCATTATCACACGAACAACTGATATTGTCGTTATCTTTATTATAGCCAGCAGTACTACAGCACTGCCTTTTAGTTCATTTCCATTATGGAATATTTCTAAAATATATTTCAAAAACTGCACATTATCATCGTCATTGTCATCATTCATCATCATCGTTACCATAATCATCATCGTCATGAATACTACCTGTACTTCAATTAATTTATTTTAACTGGAGAAAATTTCTATCTAAATTAAATTTGAAATGAGTTTGCGCATCATCATTATCATCATTAACATATACTGTTATTATTATCAATTGTGTTATTATGGTGAATAATTTATCATTATTATTTGTAATGTTATCACCATTATCAAAAATATGATGATGACGATCATTATTATGTGATGATGATGATGACGAATATTACTAGCATAATCCAATAAATTCATTTTAACAAGCGTCTTTTGCCTATGTCATTGAACAATCTCAAACAATTTTTGAAAAGTGTCAAGAAAAATTGAGAAGTTGAATTTAAAATTTTTGACAACTAAATTTGTGGAGAAAATTAAATATTAGTCGACATTTTTTAACTACGGGTAATTAATGTATTATTTCACTCATCTTTGCCAATCCATAATATAATTGCTACCAATTATTGCTAACACTTCCATAACACATTTCAAAAATTCTTGCAAAAAAATTTCTTTTAAATATTGAACAAAAAATTATGTCCAAATGAATTCTAAATTTATGTTCAGTCAATCAGTCAGTCATCCAAGCAATCAATAGGTCAATCATGAACAATCAATCAAACGATCAATTATACGGCCAACAGTACGAAAGGAACGTAATTAATGAAATGCCTCGTTTTTTTCTTTTGTCCTTCGTGTTTTCAAATTAGAATTCAGCTGGAATTCGAAAATTTGCTATCTTACATCAGTCAACATGAAAATATCTCACGACATGTATGTGCATTGGGAATATTTATCATTAATTGATTTTTCGACATATACTGATATGATAGGGACTTTTCACACATTAGATTACCCTTCATTATACCTCATATCATATCAATCACCATATCGAGAACATGTGGTATCATCGTATCATCGTACAATGTCACATCGTGTCACGTCAAATCAGAATCATCATTTCGCATTGTGTCATGTCATATCATCAAATCAATCGTACCATATCTGATCTCATTATATCATGTCATGCCATATCATATCATATCACATTATATCATATTATATCATGTCATATCACACCACACCATACATACCATATCATATCACATGATATAGCGTATCACATCTCATCATATATCACCGTACCAGAGAAGTTTTTACTTTTAAGAATTTCAACAATACGTTCATAACTCACTTATTGAAATACTTATTTACATGAGCTGGTAAATCTATCAATCAATCAATTAATTTAATATTTTTTAAAACATTTATCATTTACCAATAAAAAAAATATATAAAATAACGAACGATAAATAATTCACTGTCGTAGTGATCAGAAGATTAATTAGGAAGACTAATTAACAAAATAATGATTACAATTAATCAAAACAAAAAAAGAAAGAAGTAATGCAGAAATAAATTGTGAAGTAACACTTTCCACAACTGAATTTAAAGTGTTCATTAAAAGTAAATGAAATAGGGACAAAAGGTAAGAAAAGTGTCGATCGTAGAGTTCAGCTGAACTATAAAAATAAGCGGTCAATTTCTTTACCTCTCATTTTTTTGTCTTCTCACTGCCAACCTTTTCCGCTCAAATTTTTTTTGTCACCTTTTATCGTCCCATTTTACTGCTAGCCCTATTTAATTTGTGTTTTCGGATTTTTTTTTTCCTTGACCTTTCAGTAATTTTTTGAGAAAGGAAAAATTTGTTAAATTAAAATGACTGAAAAAAAGTTGAAAATTTAGTAGGAAGAAGATAAGTGATAAAACTTCATTTCTCGATATTTGATAGGATTTCTGGGAAAAGAAATTACAAATAAGAAACACTTTCACTCATTCAAAACAATTCTGAACAATTTGATAACTGAAAAATAATTTTTAGTTTTTTTTTTTATGTCGAAATGAATAAGAAGAAATTGTTTCGATGATTGAAAGATTCGGAGAAAATGTGAAATTCCAAGAAAAGGTAAAGAACAAAGAAGCTGGGAATTTATGTGTGAGATATTAAAAATTTTGTATATCGAAATTCAAAATCAAAAATTGCAACCTTTAGTTTTTTTCTTTTCTGAAAATAATAAACGAAAGAACTATACAGTTCATGTTGGGAAATTAATACATTTAAAAATTAAATGTATTAAATCAGTTGTAAGTCATTTTTCATCAAACTTAAATCACATTAAAACATTAATATTTAGCAATAGAATGAAATCAAGTCAAATGCAAACCATTAGAAATTTAATTTAATTTGAATGAAACATGAATCAATCTTACAACTTAAAATAACAAAATTCAAACATTTATTGCAAACATGGGAATTGAAATTTCTTGATAATTATTTGAGTACCGTTAAAATTTTTAATTTTTGCATTCTAACAATCATTGTGGTAAAAAGGAAAAGCAAAAAGAAATGAAGCATTTGGTAAAAATTTTCAAAATAATAATACTAAATAGTGGGAAATTATAAACATAAAAAAAAAATCAGTGAACAATTATTTTAAAAGAACAAAATCAGAATTTCTAAAATAAATGAATGAATGAATAAATCTCATTAAAGACTTAAATATAGAAGACTTTCGACAAACATAAAATGAAAAATTGAAGGTCAAATATGAAATTTTTTTTTTCGAAGGTCCGAATTTAGCACTTTAACATTCGTTCGTTTCCTTTTTCCTTTTGCCTTTCAAATAAACCAAAAGGAATGAACAATTTTTAGACAAATAAAATGAAAGAAGAAGACGAAGAAGATAACTATCATTTCAATCACTAAATTAAAATGAGAAAAAAAGGCGGAAATTTGAAAAGAAAAATCAATGAGAAATTTCAGAGGAAATTAATATATTAACATGTAAAAATAACCATTAAGTCAATAAAATAGAACTAAAAGAAAAAACCTGAAAATTCAATTTTTTTAAACTATACTGATAAAAAATTGGCAGTGATTAGAAACTATCAGTGTGCAATTTTTTTTTTTTCCCTTTTCATTTGTTAAAATGTCATGATAAAGCTTATCAAACAACAATACTTCGTTCCATTTGAATATTTGAAAAAAAATAAATAAATGATCAAACAGAAATTGAAATGCTTCCATTTCAAAATACATTACTCTCAGAAATCAAATTTCCATTTACATTTTTTTTTTTTTGTTTTTGCATTTAGAAGAAAAATATAATGTAGTAAATTTTTATGACAAATTATAATGCAATATCAATTATTGAAACAGTTTTTCAAAATATAACGTAGAAATTTGAGGAATTGGAATAAAAGTAATTGCATTCAAACAGATAACACTTAAGATGTTCACGAACTTGCCGCTTATTGTATGCCGCGCAAATGTACAACATTTTCCCGGTAACAATGAGTATTCCATGGGGCGCCAATGTTCATTTAATGTATCGATTTTAATCAATATTAATGGTCATTAGAATTATCTGCAGTACTTAATGTTGCATGGAGTAGAAATGTATATCATACATTAACGTTCAAGGTTTTACGTGTTCGGTTAATACATTAACTTCTCGACTTCCTGAAACTCATTAACCAACTTCATTGCTTGGAACCATCCCACTCAAGTCTTCGGTGAGAATCTGTTTTTCATTAGAGGATATTTGAAAAATTTTGATTTTAAATGATAAGCAGTGAAAAAAAAATCGCTTAGTTATGATGCAGTAGTTTAATTTAAATCAATGGAATGTTGAATTTTGATAACTTCAACACCACCTTTACATTCATTTCCCAGGATCTCCATCAATCGCTCTTCCTTCCATAAAGAATCAAACTTTACGTTTCCGGTCGTAAATATAATTCATTCAACGAAGGTGAAACCAGTCATTATCCTGACATTGTTGTACATGAACATACATACACGCATGCATACATGCAGACATACACACATATACATACAGCACATACATGTACATACATACAAACACATGCAACATGCGGATACAACAAAAGGAATTCAAACTTTAACTGCCATCCAATTGACAATTGTCCGATTTATCCGTATAAAAATCAAATATGATGGACAGTTTAGAAGTGTTCTGTGCAATACTTCAACAGTCAGAAGTTGTTAATTGCAAAAAAATACCAAATTTGAAATTTCAACAAAAACAAATGAACAAATTAATGCTATTAACAAATTGCAAAAAGTTCTCCTTTTTTCGATCAAAAAAAAAAAAAAAAATAGGAAAGACAGCAAGGAAATTGCGCAAACATTTCGGCTTGAAATTTTCGAAACCGATGAAAGCAACATTATTTATAATTACTACTTAAAAATAGAAAATGAAAGCATTAAAAATAGAAAATGAAAGTAAGCAATTGTCCCTCGCAAAAGTTGCAGTGTTAAATATTAGCAATTTGAATTAAATTGTTTCAATTTAAATTGAAACAATTCTCTTTACTTATTTGAAAGGTTTACATTTCATAAAATCAATACAACTAATGAAATCATGCTGAAAAAGAGGAAATTTCAGAAGGAAAAAAAACATTTTTCCTCATTAAAATAACATGAATTCCAAATAAATGGAAATTTTCTGAAGTATATTTTTTTTCAAAAGAAGAGACCAAGCGAAATTTTTAATATCTCCTCATATACGCATAACATCTCTGATCAAAAGCAGAAACAGCTAAAGTTTTAAAAAGAATTAATCTGTAGATGATCGGCAAATTATGAACTGAATTATTGTGGCATAGACTGAATCATTGTAATGACCTTTGATTAACGTTTCAGTGTCAAGTCAAGAAATGTTGCTTTATAAGGAGTCAAAAGTGGGTCGCGAGCGCAACAGTAATTCAAAATCCTTTCCTCACTAAGGTTTTTTTGTTTTTTTTTTTTTTAATATAACATCCCAACTTTTTTTAAGATTTTTTTTTCTTTTAAAAAAACTAAAGAATTTTAATTGGAAAAAAATAGAGGTAAAAACGGAACCAGAATGGAAGATGGGGATAGGAGTAGAAAATGAAAGTAAAAATTTGAAATGTAAAATAAAAAATATGGAATCAGAAAAAATGGATATAGAAGAAAGTGGAAGCAGAAGAAATTGAAAATAATACTGGAACCATAGAAAACAGAAATATAGAAGGAGAACTGGAAGAGAAAATGAAAGTGGAAAGTGGAGAAGTAGAAAAATTAGAAATAGAACAAAAAGCAAAAATAGAAAATAAATAATCGAAAAATGGATAATAGAACGAGAGGAGACGAAATATACAAAGCAAAAAATAAAAAAGAACATACAAATGCAAATGTTGAGGAAAATGAAATATGAAATGGAAAATTAGAAACAGAAATAGCAAAATAAGAAACAGAATTGGAAAATCGAAATCAATTCTCAAAAATTAGGATAAATGAAAAATTTTAAAATATCAAAATGGTAGAATAGAATGGATAACAATGAAAACATTTTCAAAAATTGACAAATTTCAAATATTTCTGAACAAAGAAGTCTACGTGAAGGAACAATTTCGCAGTGAAAATGAATAATTGCTATAATTTTAAATAAAGTAATTTAGAAAAAAATTATAAAAAAAAAATGAATTTTTCATTTTCTCTTCATTTTTGCAACAAAAGAAAAAGATTAAAAAAAATGTAAAAAAAATTTTTCGACAAAAAATTAAACATTAAAATATCAATCAATGATTTTACAACTATTTTCATTGAACGATTACAGCATCACATTTGTTAGATAAAATAGAATTATTAAAACGATTGTTGAAATTTTCAAACTTTCATTCACCATTTTATATTGCATCATACACCCACCTTCACCAATGTTTACATAAATAAACATTAACCGTTTTGATTAAAATGGAAAAATTTTTATAATTCCTGAAATACTCATAAAAGAATCATTCAAACATACAAATGCATACATACACAACAAAAAAAAAACAGAATGATACATTGATAAAATGATTAGAAATGTGATTAAAAAAAAAAGGAAGATGGATGGATGGGAGGGGAGAATGGAAAGGTTTGCATATGAAAAGAAAAGGTGGGAACAGGAAAAAAAATGGTATGAATAATTTTGGAATTTTAATATGGGAATGGAAGAAGTAAGATTAATTTCAAATGCGAAAATATTGTGAGGAAAAAAAGTGAGGAATGGACGACAAAAGGAAAATAAAGAGGTTAATTAAAATTGTCATTTGAATAAGATAAAAATGGAGTTGAAAAAAAAAAAAAGAAAACTAATGCGAAAATTTTGAAACGGAATGGGAATTCGGAATCTAAAAAAGAAATTAAAAAAAATGTGCAAAAAAAAAACTTTTTTTTGATCGAATTTTTTGCTGAAAAGGAAAATTTCATAAATGACGGTTGATGGAGGAAACCCACCGGTACCGGACGATCCGTCTCACACCTCAATTATTTTCATTTGTTGCAGTATTACAAAACTGACGAGAAATGCGTACAGTGATGATATTTCTCATTTTCTTTCTATCTCTCCCTCTCCTCCCTCATCATTCTCTTTTATCCTGATACGGTCCATTCCTATCATGGCATTTCAGTCAACACTGTTATTGCCCTTATAAATTGTGGATGAAACGGAACAAAATGACATTTCTCTCCTGTCCTAACCCCGATATTCCTCAACATTATCCCGCCCCATCACGTACAACTTACCCCTCCTCCTTCACCAGTTCTCCGCCCTCCCACTCCTCGAAAACCTTATCTGAAGAGGAATAAATCAAAACTTTGCAATAATTTTTATTGGAGGATATCAACAGATTTCAATGTAAACAAGTTTACGAGTATTTCACGCTCGGCCATCTCTCACACACTAATAAACCATTCATCTTTCATCTCTCTCTCTCTCTGTCTTCCTTATTTCTATAATAACTGCGAAAATTATCTTTTAATTATCCAGAAATAATTTCACCTAATTGAAATTATTCTTTGCTCTATTAATACAAATCACAATTATTTCAACCTTTAATTAAAATAATTTTTGTTTCTTCTAATGTTCATCAAATCCCGTTTGGCTAATGGAACAAATAATTATAAAACGAAAAAAGATAATAGAAATTTAAAATTCTTTAAATTTCAAAGCTTCGAAATTTTCATTTTGATTTTTATTATTTCTTAACAAAAAAGGACAAGGTTCACACACCGTATTAACATCATCGGAAGAAATTAAAAAATTTGTTTAATGATTAAAAAAAATATCCCAACAAGAGGAAGGGAAGTTTTAATGAAAGGAAGATTGACTATTTCAAGTTTTTTTTCCCCTGATTACCATTGGTGCAATTTGGTAAGGTCTAACTGATTAAGTGACTGATTATTGATTGATTGTATGAAAACGACGGTCAAAGCTTTTTTATTTTCATCATCAAAAATATGTTCTTTGATTTCTCGAATTTATGTTCTGGAAGAAAAAAGCCAATCAATGATCAGAAAAAGTTTTATGAATTTCCTTTCAAATTACCGCGAATTCACCAAAAATTAAAAGAGCTGTTACAGTCGATTTTTGTTAAAAAATATTTTGAATTTAAAATGCCATAAACACGGAAAAATTTTCATTTAGCGCAAATTTTTAGATTTTGAAAAATTAACATTTTTTCAATAAACCAAGAAAGTAATTCAAAGTAATTTCTTCTATCATTTGTTTTTGTTTTTTTTTTTGTTTTATTTCATTGATTGAATTGATGACAATGTAATATCGTGAAATCAATGATAAAAATGAAAATGGCAATTTTTTTTTGAAATTTCAATTGAATTTTTTGATTGTCATGAAATGGAAAGATTTATTTTCTCTTCATTTTTTTTTTCAACATTCACTGTGGAAAAAAAAAAAACGGTAATAGTAGCTAATTTATTATAAATTTTTTTTAAAATTTTTTCAATCAAAATTTTTCAACACAAAAACTATTTTACAATTATTTTACCAACAATACTGATTGAAATTATTTTTCTTCCTCATTATTTTATCATTAATAATCTCTTTTCCAAATACTTCCCTCTTATGATTTGATCAACTTTCCGTTCCAATTTCATATAAATATAAAAAAATTTTAGCGAAACGGTACAATGACCGTCTCATGAAAATAGTGATCGTCACTGAGGAGCGACGAGTCCACTTCTTCAGC
>JABVXS010001308.1:0-16033 GCA_013365335.1 Madathamugadia hiepei | reverse complement strand
ACAACGACAACAACAACGACAACAACAACGACAACAACAACGACAACAACAACAACGACAACAACAACAACAACGACAACAACAACAATAACGACAATAACAACAATAAAAACATACCAACAACAGTTGGTTCAAGATCGATGAATATTGCTCGTGGAACATGTTTACCTGTACGACAAAGAAATAAGATTAAAACTAGAAAATGTCGAAATTATCAATTTCATACAATAGTCTTTTTTTTTTTGTTTTAAATAAATTGGTGATGAAATTTGAATTGTATATTAATGCTGCTAGTAAGACTGAAAAGTTCGTGTGAAATTTGTTTGGAATAAAAAAATTAACAAAATTAAAATATTACCAGCTTGTGTTTCACTGAAGAATGTATTATAGGAGCAATCTTCAATACCAAGACTTTCATCGGTTGGTAAAATTCCATCCGGTTGAACACCATGTTCCAAGCAATACAATTCCCAGCATGCATTACCAATTTGCACACCTGCTTGGCCAACATGTAAGCTTATTACTTCACGCTGTAATTTGTTTAATTTCGCCAATTGCACTTGCATTGCAAAGAATAGTTTTAAAACTTTTCGAATATTTGACAACTTTTTGGGAAGTTATTTGAAAAGTATATCAAAATTTGTACAATTTAAATTATTTTTATTTCTTCCCAGGGCAATCGATCAATATTTGATTGATAAGGTAAAAGTAGGAGAGTAAATGAACTAGGAAGAGAAATGCGGTAATTTGCATTCCTGTTTGTAAGAAAGTATTTCACCTTTTGGGTTAATGTCAAGGAATAAAAATGCAAAGTTGGTGGTTGAAACAACTTAAAGGTGGAATAATTAGGTTTAAGATGAAACAGCATGCCCGACAATCAACGATAGTCAAATAATTCAACAATGAATGAGCAATAGGATGTTGAGAGTTCCGGAAAAACCAACCATTTTCCCGCTTCGTGGCATGCTTTGAGTTTTGGGATTAGCTGCTGCTGCTGCTGCTGCTGCTGCTGCTGCTTCAGCAAGCAATTCAGAAGCCTTCGCAGAATAGAAATTGATTTTGAAGTGAATGAAGCCAATACTTTATGAAGCCAATTAAGAAGTAATAGTTGTCAGTACCCAATTATTACTTACTACCATATGTTTCACCGCAGCACACCTGTTCGCCACTCTTCGTTGCTATGATACTGCCAGTTTGTTAATCAGGAAATGAATTGAAATCGTACCTTCTTGTCTGCTATACATATATATATACAAGTAGAAGTTAGTTAGTTTGTTATCGAAGTTATCGGAGTTGCTAGGTGAAACATTAAAATTTCAAACCACAATCCTATATTCCAAACCTGGTACAGCAAGGTAGTGCAATAAATAGTCTTCGTTACCTGGTGGCAGCAAACTTTTTTTTTTTAATGAGCAAAGCATTTCAAACACTCATTATCAGCGTTGGATTCACAGCAATTAATCTGAAATTTTATTGTGTCCCAAGAAAAATTTAGCTTGAAAAATCTTGAGCTTGAAACTTCCTTACCTGCATTTAAATGTTTTACGTGACTAGTTAGATTCATGTGGAAAAATGAAGAACATTACATTCGTCTTCAAAAATCTTTTAAATATTTCAAACCTTTTTTTTTTTTTTGATTCGAAATCTTTTCATTGCAATATTAATAAATGATACTTCTATGTAATCAAATAGAAATTGAACTTTGCCCTTTTTAGCATTACAAATAACAATCATTACATTTATCGATAGTTAAAATAAAGACTTCTACGCCTACAGTACAAGTTTAGGTCCATTCTAGTAGATAGCTGTACTGCATTTATCATCAGCCCGAATTCATTTTCATTTTTCACTGCTTTGAACCAGGAGACTGCTATTTCTTCAAATCATTCCTATGCTGGGATAATTTTCATAAATGGTCAAGTCTCAATTAAAAATTCCACCCACCTGGAACAATTTTATATATAAATGAACGTGTGTGTTTCTGGAGCATTGAACTCTGACCCGTACTTTTGTATGTATGTCTTCTACTTTGCATCTGCAGAATTATAAGCGAATTAATAATTTAACCCACCTGGAATAATTTTATATATAAATGAACGTGTGTGTTTCTGGAGCATTGAACTCTGACCCGTCATTTTGTATATATGCTGTTTACTTTGCATTTGTATCTAGCCCAGCGACTAATGAGACCAATAAATCATGCAGAATAAGTGATCCATACAAACATTGTACATTTAATGGAAGCTACGGTAGACTAACATGGAGCATAAATTTCACTGCGCTTTACAACTTTTTAATGTCACTCAGGCTAACCTTTGCTTACCCATGCTAATTTGAAATATAAAATTCGTCTTCAGCATAGCTGCAGCATGGTTGGAAATGAACCTTTACCAGCATTTCACGCTTCGGATGGTTCGTAGAAAAATCCTAGACCCAGCATCTGCTCAATCAAAAATGCAAAAATAAAATATTTAGAGCAGTAAAAAAAAAGTCTTGCCATACAGACAATAATCAGTTCCAGAGTTATCACTGAACATGACACCGCGGAGGTCATCGAAGAAGATCATCCAGGATTTCTCTAGCACAAAACATTTGTGGATGTTTTTCAAGTGAACTATTGGAGATGATTTGCCACTGACAATTTCTGCTTTTTCCGTTTATTTTTGAGTTCACTTCATTTTGACCAATTGATGGTCGCCTAAAGTTTGCCTTCAACGTTTTCTAGCAAGAAAACACACTAACGGAGGATGTGTCTATGCCTAATTTGTTGAAAGAAACAGTAAAAGTACCGTATGCATGAAAATGAGCTATGCACTCATACTAACAGCCAATAATTCGGCCTGGTTCACAAAGTACCATGCATATTACTATCACAACGTCGCACTTCAACACATAAAATTTTCTGAGATTAGAGTTGCATATCTTACCCGCGTTAAAAACTTAATATTGTGCGGTTTTAGTGCAGTTGTGGGATTTCGCTAATTAATGTACATTCTAAGTAGCCTATTTTTTTTCCTCATTGCCCTCTGTTACTCAGTGATTTCTTAATAATATTTGAATATTCTGTGAGTTTTCGTTTGCATTTAGGTACACTTTCCACGTTTTTAAAGTGAAAATTTGAAATCCCTTAAAGTAGGTTCTTACATAAAATTTATTGACTTTGCTCTGATTTCACATTTTGGAAGCATTGCACTAGATGTCAAACTTTTTGAAGCATTTGCATCATTTCCCTACTACTTTGAGAGAGCTGTTACTAAGACGTGAACTTTAAGTGATTCCATCGCAGTTTCAGTTTGAATTGATTTTCCACCCAAGCTGTATTTTTTCAGTTTGAATTTTCATACGTGATAAAATGTTTCGAAAAGTGAAAACTCGCAGTAATCTTCGTCAGCGAGTACTATCGAATGATGATGATGATGATGGCGGTAATGTAACTGGCATCCTTGGTTCCGTAACGTCAGAAGCATCAACAATCAAAGAGGCATCAGTCAATAAAACTATCAAGCAACAGGAACATGCGGAAAAGGTGAATAAAGCAGAAGGGAACCAGGAATCACAGACTGGTGTGGTAACAGAGGAGCACCACTTACTCAGTTTTGATGATTTTGAAGGTCGGTAGATTTTCAACGAAGCTGCAATCAAAAAAGAAAGAATAACTCAACGGATCCGTTGTTGGTGTGGTGTGACACTTCCAGTATTATACTCCACTCTCTCTTGGATTTCCAGATCAAATTCGTTATTCTACTTCTTAGGGTTGAAATCGGTTTCAGGCATTGTGATTCTGAGAGTACTGATAAAAATTTGTTTTGAGCAACCCAAATGTTTGTCGTTTTACCGAAACTGGGATTTAAAAGACGTTTACACTGGTGCTTCTGAAATCAACTGTTTTACTCTCGTTAAAACACTGATTTCTGACTTATCACTTCTGTGCTTTTTTTTTCAGGCGATGACATAACGGATTTCAAGATCAAACGTAAAGATCCGAACAAACGCTTGGACAAGTTAATGAAAAGAGCGAAATTCCGACAGAAAATTGACGATGAAATTGTAGAGCGTGAAACCGGGGTAGCTATCCAACAAATCAAGCAAGAAGTGAAAACGGATGAACCATCAGTCAAAAACATTAATGTTTGTTTTTCGAAGTTTTTTTTTGCTCACCAGTATTTTTAGATTCGCATTTGGAGTGATTTTTGTATGCTCAAATAACATATTCTTTGCATGTCAGACTCACAGTAATGACCAGCGGAAAACGAAAATTGAACCCGAGCAGGAAGAAACAGGTTTGGAGCACGATTCAGTCATACGTAATAAATTTCCATCTGCTTTTCGAGGTTCGGAATTCTGTTATTTGTAGCTTATGTCTCAACTGTGAAGTACTTCTTACCAATGTTCTTTCACATCAGTCAAGTTTCAGGAGAAATTCCGGATGCGAAGACTGTTTATGAAGCAAGGAAAAAACGGGAAAAAATGCGTTTAGTCGGTTCTAATGGACAAATCCCACTGGATGACGTGCAACGGTTGAAGGTAGATATGGATTTTTAATGCCTAGTTTTAAATTATAGTCATCGATGAAAGATGTATCCGAGTAATATTTGCCAATCTTTATTACCTGAACAGGGATGATTTGATCGTTTCATCAATTTTTTCTTATAATAGAGTGAAGAGTAATCTCAGTACAGGATAGAATACAACTGAGTGTTATTGATGCGTGATATATAACTATATGCTAGCTAATTTCCAGTAATGATGAAAATTTATTCGTTTAATAGGATAAATCCATAGCACGATCGCGATTAATACGTGAGGATGAAAACGATCTTAGTGATGAAGACGCAGAAGGTGGAAGGTTAGTTATTTTTTTTAAAGACTCATATAAAGATAATCATATTATAATTGTGGAAGGAACTATTATCAGTTAGCAATTTCCAAAATCGTTTTATTAGTTTATGCTTTACAGATTTTATTCGGCAAAAAATATGGCAGCCGATGATGATGAGCGACGCAGAAATGAACATATGGATTTTCTCGCTTATGAAGGAGAAGGTAGCAATTTTTTTGATTACACGAATTTCAAGAAATTGTAAATGTCACTCACTTCTCATATTTCATAAATCGCTCGATCAAATGGCTTTATTTGGTCAGATATGGGCATCTCAATAACAATTTTTTTCTAATTGTTATGAAATTTTTACCGCTCTGTTACCATTATTTTATAGATAGTGTTGATCATGAGCAATCGGATGAGGAAGTAACACGATGGGAAAGAGAACAGATGAAGAAGGGAGTATCGTCACATAAAGTAACGCTTATCCACTAATTCATGCATTACCTTTGGAACCTGAAGTTACTGAATTTTTCTACATAGACATGAAATCAGGAATGTTATCATTTATATGAAATTAAAGGTGGAAATGTTAGGACGTGAACGTGCGAAAATGGAAGCAGTGATGAAAGCCATAAGAAGTAGTATGGAATTGCCTTTCGAAAATCGTGAGCAGTTGCCTATGGAAATGGATATAGATTTTTCTGGAACTGACTTACATTCAGTGTCACAAGGTCGGTATCACATTTTTGATTGGTTGAGTAGCTATACTCTGTCCTTTTGTATGGAAAGATTTAATCCTTTATTGAGTACTGTGTTCCTTTTAGAATCAGTTGGATATCCTAATTGTTTCAATTTATAATTTCAATTTATTTCAGTCAGTTCTTTTTTAGCAGGACGAGTTTGTGGCCAAACAACAGCCGTATCACTGAAGGAAATCCTTTTAAAATTGCTGCAGCGGTAAGTCCATTATGTTTTAGGTTCAAACCACTTTCTAATTTTGGTTCACTGGCAGATTTCGCCATTGATAGTCTCTGCAGTGCTTTGAACCAGAATATTGCAGCAAAAAGGATGGTAAGGAATCAGTAAATGCTCGTGAAGCGGAATTTGAAAAGACAAAAATGCAAATTCAAGAAAATAAGGAAATGATTGGCATGGTTGAGATGGAAGAACCGCGAATCAGGGAGCGTTTTCAGATTTATCAGGATATGCGAGCATACATCAGGGATTTGTTGGAATGTTTGTCAGAAAAAGTCAGTATTTTCGGGATTTTCATTCTTAAACAACTGTGTGATGAGTGCGTACTACTCTTAATATAATGAATATAGATGGTGAAGATTTCGGAAAGGTTAAAATTATCTTTTGTTTCCAGCTGAGTGAAGTTAAAGATTTGGAGAATCGAATGGCGGAAATTCTAGATGGCCGGGCTCGAAGGCTTAGAATACGGAGAAGAAACGATGTGCACGATATGTATGATGAATGCTCAGCAGCTGCTGCCGGTCGGCCATTGCATCAGCGACCTCCGGAAATCATTCAAAGGGCAGCAGAAAGAGAAGCAAGAAGGTTAGGTTTGCAACGTTTGTAGCAGAAAGTGTTTGTAAAGAAAACTAAGCATCCTTCTTTAGGTCGCGCCGCCGTCGTATGCGTGAAAATACTTTGGAAGGTGTTTCTCATGAAGAAGGTCTAAGTACAGATGATGAAGAAACAAATAGTGAGATTGTGGCTCGCCAGCAATCAATCGGTCTGTGTTGTGGTTTTGTATTTCATATATTCAAAGAGAAGGAACGAAAAGAAAAAATTTTTAAAGAAAGTTTGAAAAATAACCGGAACATTTTATAGATGAAATCCGTGCAGCAGCGAATGTAGTTTTCGTTGATGCGCTCGATGATTTTTGTCGTATTGATCGGATTCTGTCAAGATTTGTTGATTGGTTAGCGCACGATGAAGAATCCTTCACCAATGCTTTTATTCATTTATGCATTCCAAAACTCATCTCATTATTTATTCGCTTGGAATTAATTGACTGGGGACCTTTTGAGGTTTTTTTTCTTGCAGTTTTCAGACTTTTTAGTTTAGTATGATAACGAAATGTTGCAAAATATTGTTTTGTATCTCTTCATACAATACCTTCTGAAATTGATGTGTGTTCAACAAAACTTTGTGTGAACGCACCATCCGTTTCACAATTTTGTATTGCAAATATGCTTCTTTGTGCGATTCTGTAGCTGAAGTTTGTAGCACATCTGTGTCAGTATTGGAATTCTTTATTTTTTGTTGCAAGTTTTTGCTTTCCAGAACGACAGTCGTCCAGTAAATTCGATGCGCTGGTATGAAGATTTGTTAACGTGTGCTGCAACAAGTTCAAACATTAATGTTGAACATCCTCTCATTGTCTTACTTATACCCCTCTGCATTGAAAAAGTTGTTTTATGGAAAATTACAGGTACTGTTTCATTGATTTACGTAAGTTTCTACTTTTGCCAAACAACGCTCTATAAAATCTATTGAAAAGACATATTTTCAATGTCAATAAAATCTCGACAGTTATTGTGTTTCTCCTTTTCGAATTGATATCGTTTAGAATTCTTGAATTAGCCGTACTCTTCCTTAAAATTGAAAGTGGAGCATTTAGTTTTGACTTGAAACATTTAGATAAATTTTGCTTCAGAAATTTCGCACATAAAATTGCATATTATATTTTCAATTTCTAAATTCTTGCTGGACATATAAATCCATTTCATTAAAATTGCTTGGGAAGTATGGAACCGAATTTTTTTGCAATATTACAAGCTATTAACAATTTAAGATCAATTACTTGTTTCTAGATCAGATTCGTGAACGCTGGGATCCTTTATCACAACATCAGTGTCGAAATCTTGGTTTATTACTCAATCAGTTAGTTGATGAATGTCCTACACTAGTACCAAACAATCGACCACTGCAAAAGCTTCTACAAACCATATGTTTGCGAGCTCAGGATGCTATTGATGAAGATTTATTTGTTCCCATTTATTCGAAACAGTACGTTTTAGTCCCCTCGGTTTATTAGAATAATGAGATCTAAATCTTTTAATGAAATTATACATTAAATACTCTACAGGGCCGTTGAAAACTTGGCTACTGGTTGTAAGGCATTCTTGGATCGGCAGACTTGGACTTCCGTTAAGGTGTGCTTTTTTGTTTTGCTGATGGTCATCTGTCACGATTTTACAATGTGTATAAAAAGGGTCGGTTGTGAATTTTATTCTGGCAGTACCGGGAGGTGGGTCATGTTTGTTTACTTTGATTCAGTTCATTATACACAATTGTTTATTTGCAGCTGATTCGCTGTCTGAACCATCTATCTACCATTTTGTCGCAAGAAAAAATGCGAGAGTTAGTTCTGGACGGAATTGTTAATCGGGTGATCCCCGCACTACAATGCGCAACACTATCTGACCAGTCCACAATCCGAAAATGTCGAGCTTTGATAAAGTTGATCCCAGCAGCATGGAGAGAAAATAGCACACGTGTTGCCGTGCGAAACCTCAACGACTTATTAGGGAAAGTTGCCGATGAACATAAAAATAATAGGTTATTATTGCTGTTTTTAACATGGATGAGCTAGAATGTCAAGTTTTTGTTCCACGTACCCAATTCTGCTACTGCATTACTTGCTACTTCTGCTCTTTCTTTTCGTTTAGGGATGCAAATGATCGATGATCCAATTTTAAGGAAAAAATATTTTTGTTTCGAACATTCATTTTCTTCATTTCAGAGAATTTGTAAAGGAAGTCAAAAAATTCATCTCGGTGAACAAATGCTGATAACGTTACCAATGTTTGTAATTGATTGTACAAAACTCGAATAAAATCATTTTTCTAGTTTGTTACGATTGTTTTGTTGATGGATCTATTTCGAGCTTAGATTCAAATCACGATTGTGTCCTAATTCATCTCTTTAAAATGTTTGAAGTGAAATAAAACAAAATATTTTTTGGTTGCATAGCGCAGTTGAAGCAGGTTGCTTTAATAAAGCTCGCTTCCAACTCCAATAGTATGCCAGCAAATTGAGTGGTGGATATTAGAACTGTGCGAAAAGGAACAAAAGAATGGTTGCTGTTGGGTAGATGTGAGTCTATGGCGCGAAATGACTGGAGGAATGTGGGTGGCGGGTGGGCAAGTGGCTTTTGCCTCAGAATAATGGATTAGTCATGAGCTCTAGTAATTGTTAAAAGGTTAAAACGCATGACAAGGGTGGACTTTTGTGAGCAGCATCTGTTTCCCTGATGAAGAGATCAACTGTTTTGAATGGATTGTGCTTTGAAGGAGGATGTCATAATTATATCTGAAATGAAAGTTTGAAGTCTGCTGTTGCCACAGATAGGGTCATTTTCAAATCCCTGAAGCAGTAAATTGTTGAATAACTTACAGAATAACTTTACAACAGAAAATTAGATGCTTTGGAAAAGGTTGTCGATTATCGAATGATTAGCTGATATTCTGAATGTTCGATCTCGTCTAAGCGTAACTTACCGAAAGCACTTCGATACTCATATTGAACCAGTTCAATTCCAAATCCAAAGCTTTACCAATGTGCTGAATAAGATCGCTGTTACTGAAACACGAAGAAATATTTACGCTAGTTTTTGTATTGAAAGTCTTCGCTGGAAGAAAGATCAGAGGTTCCGTGATTATTTAAAAATCTTGTTGAGAACGAGAACGGGAAAAACCTTGTTTGATTTTGGGCGAGCTTAATATTTCAAAGTTATTGTTTTTCTCTCAATGCTCATTCGATAATCTTCCTTCAGCAAGTGTAATTGTTTTGAGAGAAATGAACTGCACCAACTGAGACAAGTAATAAATTCAGCGCTTTTAGAAGCAGAAGAAGCAACAATAAAAGTCACATACATTGAAAAATTGGCTCTTGTGAGTTAATTTTGGTATCGGCATGATTCGTGAGATGAATTTTGCAAAAGGTACGAGCGTCTGGACAAATTCAATTCATTGTTTCAAAAATTACTCTGAATTCTTTTCCGCTTGATGATATCGGAGATTTGAATGAAATAATGGTGCAATTCGCTCAACTTCCTCATGTGGGTTAAATGAAATCAACGAAAGAATGAGAAGAACGCATGCGATAACAACGTAAATTACAAAACAAGCTTCATCCTAATACAGTGAAGAGTGGCTCATAAGGGGGGATACCCTTATCTTTTTTATTTTGATAAAAGCTCGGATAGTTTCTAAAAGCACAAAATTTTTAAAAAAAAACTCAAATCGCACAATTAGCTAGGTGCCCAATGATAGCAGGAACTGTTGGTAGTATTACAATAGGTGGTGCTGTGGGATTTCTTGCTGTGAATTCGTTGTGATGAAGGTTGGAATGTCGCGGTTTTCGGTTAGCGGAGATCGCTTGTGGGAAAGCTCAAACTTAGGTAATCAAATCATTCACTGACGTAGCAAACGAATAACAAAATACCCGATGACGATAAGAATACACACAACTATTATTAATAACGTAAAAAAGAAACGCGGAAAATACAGCCACCGTGGAGGTTGACGTGGATGAGAGATGGGAATGTGATGGTGAGCGGCCTATAGTAAACCATGGGAAGGGTTCAGAGCAACCATGGGTTATTAGGAGCGTGAATATAAGGAGAATACGTGAGAAAAACGACAGTGCTATAGTAATGTGGGATAGCATTGATATTGGTTTAGAGGGCGGAGCTTGTAGGAATTAGATGGACACTACTTGCGGACACTAAACAAAGGACATTTGAGGGATGGAACATGGTTTTAAATGTCTGGATGATCACAAATTAAGCTTATGAACTGATCTTTTATCTAATTCACGTTTCGCGGCATTCATTGCGAGTTCCACAATTGCAAGTATTTAGTTGTGGGAAGGTAAGAGTGTACCTTATCTTGATTGCACGAACGAGCTCTGCTTCGACAGTGGAGCCAGATCCGGTCATGATATTGCACCTATCTCTTCATTCTGCATTGAGCTGTCAAGTGGCATGCGACGGAAAATATTTCCAGAAGATTCAGTAGATGAAAACTAAAGTGCGCAACCTTTGATCTTTGCCCCTACCAGTTGATGTTTTTTTTCATGTATTTTGCAATTTATTAAATTATGGCAGTGTTTTGATCATGAATCAGTTCAAGAAAATTTCATGGCAGCTAGGTGTTGTACACCCTTGTCCATTAACAAACGCTGTTCCACTTAATTTACTGCTCTATAACTGATAGAGATCAGTTTCTGCCACGATTTTGCATATGATATCCAAACTGTCAACCGAAAATTGGTCCACTATGTGAATCGTGTCCAAGTTTGTTATTCAGATTTATTAGGTTAAGAGTAATGTCTACAATTCCGACAGTACGTAGAAAAAATATGTAATTCCCCGTGGAAACCGGTTCTCTTAATCTTAACAGAATTTATAAAGAGTGTGTGATCACAAATTTAACAATCCTCACCAGTATTCCCTCTAACTCTTCCTTTCACTGTTATAGACGACTTACGGGTTTACAATAACACTTAAAATTAAACGACAATTCTTTATTTTTC
Organism: Madathamugadia hiepei; assembly: GCA_013365335.1. NCBI lineage: Eukaryota > Metazoa > Nematoda > Chromadorea > Rhabditida > Onchocercidae > Madathamugadia > Madathamugadia hiepei. The sequence continues at coordinate 4,659 of JABVXS010001308.1, read as the reverse complement.
TACACGCCAACTTTATGTCAGATATAGAAACGGAACTTGTAAATAAAAATAGTTCCATTAGAAGTATCGTAAAGATCTAAAAAATATAAAAAGCATGATGACTTATTGACATCAGAAAAAGAATTACTGGAAGATGCTACCCACTTATACAGTGCGTCTTCAAAGAGTGAAAAAGGGATCCACCACGAAACCAAAAATATTCGTGTCAAAGAAATCACTCCATGAATTTTTTAAGTCTGAACACCCGGGAGGTACCAAAGTTTGATGAAATCTTTAGTACATTTTCAAGTTACTATCCACAGAACTATGATTGGGCACATTGGACATTGTGTGTGCCACCGCCGCTCATTTCTTCGTCTTCTTCATCAGCATCTTCTTGATATACTTCACCATGACCACTACGGCCTTTTTTCTCATAATGTTCTTCGTAGACCATCAGAGAAACGTCTTCTACGTTTTCACCTTTCGGTAACGGACCTGTTTGCAAACGGCCGCCTAACAGCGCTTCTAAACACTAAAAACAAAAAAAAACTTTGATTTATGATTGAAAATACATACGTCAAAAGTTTCGTCTAAAACTGAATAAACCAGCTTAAAAAAGAGATTCAGGACGTCGTTTGAAGTCTGAACGAAATAGTCTTTAGAGCTGATTCCTTAAAGCACCACCAATAAAATAAGCAGTGGTAAGTGATTCACGTAATACCCAGTGAATCAATTGATTCAAGGTAACCAAACTCTGCAGAAATCACTTCCACTTCAAAATAAAGTTGAAAGAAAATGAAACCTTATAATCCTTTTCGTCTTTTAAGAAACTGTCTTCCGGGAATTCGATTTTGAACTTGATGAACAGAACACCTCGAGCACCCGGACTGTCCGCTATGGGCATTCCCTCATTCCGAATACCACGGATGCAATCTGTTCAAAAAAAGGAGTCAATTACAAAATATAGCTGCTCGTCGATACATGCGGGACAAGCATCGAGTTAAGACAAAAATGAGTCAAATACTTTTTCCATTATGCTTGCTCTGATACACATTCTATATGAAGTTTCAAATGTCAAGTAACACAAGGTAAATTCTGATACATGAAACGAACTCCATCGTCCTTTGACAACTACCTCAAAGAGAGACAAGATTCACACAAAAATTCCTCCGCAGGAAACAATAATTTAGTTTTTATGAGCAAAGAGCAGTACCTGGTTCCAATATATCATTGGGTCGAGTAGTTACCACCAGTTCTCTACCATCTAAGTGTTTGAGCATAAACTGACAACCACACAGCGCATCGCTCAGCGATATTTTCCTAAGAACATAACTTTTCAATAATTTTTGAATATAAATAAACTGCTGAATGAATTTTCATGAGCGTTTTGCAAAAAAATAATATCCTCCGAACTTACTTTTGCATAAATAGATTATCGCCTTGTCTCTGGAAGGTATCATGTGGTTTGGATTGCACCACGATTATCACATCACCTGGCTCGACTCCTGGCTACAAAAGTCACAAGATTAAACTAAACTAATTTCCCCAAACACATGGTTTCCTCCGATTTGTAAATGACAATCAAAAACTCTTTCAAAAACATAACATTTTCAGTAAAAAAGAATTCCGGACCTCTTGATCACCTTCACCCCTAAAGTACATTTTCTGTCCATCATACATTCCTCTCTGGACAACCACTTCCAACATCTTTTTTTCCGTAAGAGTTTTTTCACCTCTGCATGTTTTGCATCGATCTTTTTCCGGTATTTTCGTTCCTGAAAACAAAAATTCAAATAAAACTTCTGACTCCAAAATCTCACGTACATTGCTCCCAATGTATCTCTCAAATGCCGATCTGAACCACATTACTCATCTTATTAATATCATTACTGAAACAATACCTTCTGCTCAATTTCCAAGTATTTCAAATTTCGAAACTATCATGAAGTCAAAAAAGTTACGTTTAAAGATTTGCTCGTCAGAATCTTAAGTCTGAAAAAGTAAAATGTCGACGAATTACCCCTGCATGCTATATGAAAGATTCCAAACCTGTTCCGTTGCAATCTTGGCACTGTATTTGCATTTGCTGGATCAAACCTGGACCAATTTTCCTTATAACGCTTTTAACACCAGCTCCACGACATTCTTGACAGCTATATGACAATCCTTCCTTGCCACCACGACTATAAAAAAAAAAATGCGTTTGGATCATTATTAGAAAATATGTTAATTCAGGAGTGCATGGAGACTCGGATGACAATATATGACTAAAGAGTATGGAGTATATGAAACATGGATAACTGCTACAACTTCCCACAGCATTCATTCACCCAACATAAGCTGGTAACCTGAACAATAGCTCTAAGAGCTAAGCATAAAGAACTAGATTTAAAAGAAACAAAAATATTCCCGTTTCAGAATTCGCAGTAATTTCGATTGACTAAAAACTTTCATCATATCATACACTGAAGATTACCATGAAGAATGCTGTTAAAATTTACAGGGCAACATGAAAATCTCACGCAATATCAAAAGAACAGAGTAAGCATCACAATGGATGCCTATGCAACAAAAACCAAGTAAATTCGAAAAACTTCTGAACAAGAAAGTCAATATGTCCATCTCGCACCTTTTTTATGCTAATGATAATCCAGAAAGACGTTGAAATAATTTCATACTAGTGAAAACCTTGTAAAAGGATGCGGAAATGAAGTTCATATTTAACAAAGCTTTGAGGAATGCTCGATAATTTCTATCCAGTGATGAATTTAATATATAATGTGATGATATGCTCATAACTCACCCGCCACAACTGCCACAAATTACTCGTTTTGACAGTTGTAATTTGGATTTTTTGCCATTATAGAGATCTTCCAGAGATACTTTCAGAGAATGGGTCATGTCCTGACCACGCATTTTTCTTCGACGTCCACCACCACCACCACCACCACCGAAGAATGATGAGAGCGGACCACCACCAAATAGGGTTGAAAAAAGATCTTCAGCACCACCTCCTATAATAATATATCATAAAATTTTAGCTAATTACGTTCATGCAAATATTTTTTTGAGGGCGCATCTTTCACTCACCACTATCACCTTCCTTGATACCGTCGAGACCTCTGGCGTCATAAACTTCTCGTCGCTCCGGATTACTCAATACTTCATAAGCAAATGATATTTCCTTAAACTTATCGCCAGCGGATGGATTTTTATCGGGATGATGTTCCTTTGCCAAAAATCGATAGGACTAAAAAGCCGAATCAAAATATTAATAGCGCATCAATGAAGATTCACTCACCTTCTATAGATTCTCCTTTATTTTTAACAAGTTTTTCATGTTGAAGAAGAAAATATACCTTCTTAATTTCGTCCATAGTTGCATTCGGCTTCACATTGAGGATATTATATAATGTTGTGTCCACAGGTCCATTCATACGACCGCCACCGTTCATTCGATGGAAAAACATTGTTGTGTGTTTCTCTCAAATTAGGGCTTTTATAGAAAAGTTGAAAAAATGAAACCTATCGGTCAAAATTCACGAATAAATCTGAAAACAAAAACATGGCAGATAAATTACGTGAAAATTTTTCGCGGAAACAATGTGACATTCCGAACAGGCGGATTTTTAGAAATCCGCTAGGTGCAATGACTAAATGACCAGAATTGAAGCTAAAGTAGTAACAATGATTAACCATCAAACTATGCAGTGAAAATACCAATCCCGCCAATGCCAGTTCATTTCAAAGCCAAAGCTCATCCGAACTACTTTTCAGGTGGAAGTAACAAAAAAGGGGAGAATTAGTAAACAGCGAAAAAAAGAGATTTATAGATGAATGTTGAATTTACTGATTACAAGGATAGTGATGGAGTGATTATGCACGCTTTATTCGGGTTGCTTTTGGAAGAATTCCTGATTGGAACAGTTCAGGTAAATGCTGTCAACCTGCATTGAACGAAGTCGTCCCAAATTGGAATAACGTCGAGCCAATCTACCTTACTTCCGTCACCAACATAACACTATCCCTTGTATTCCTCTCCATCGAATGTTCCAGTCCCTGTCTCATTTTCGCTGTTTACGGTAATGCATCGCTACGAAACATTTGGAGTTTGTTGCAGCCTTAAAGTGACATTCAAGATCTTGATGAGTCCGATTCGGCGTTCACGTGACACCACACGCTGATTTACTTAGCTGTTTTTGAGTGTTATAAGATTTATTTTGGAGATCTGAAATTGGCAGTTTATACGAAGAAAATTGCTATAAAACTTAAGAAAGACATGCACCGTTTATGGACAATTTGGAAGATGGATAACTGCAAATTAATGCTCAATTATGAGGGTTTGTTCAATCGTATTCGTTGCTGTTGAACCGTTTCCTTTTAAATATGGCATGGAATAGTTTAAAATGAAATAATTTGTACGAAATGCATTGAAATTGACAATTATGTTTGGAACTGTAAGTAGCAGTTGTTTGGTGTGCTCTATGCCGTTCATTGTCATCGATTTTCTTCACGATTATTTCGAGCCAATTCATTCATTTCGGCCATCAGTTCTATTACGAACTTTAGCGATTTGATGAATGAAAGATGTGTATGAGGCGCGCTCCTGAGCGATTCGTTTTATTTCAGCCAAGTTCATTGCAGTGGCTGTAGTGATTGTGTCCATCCATCTCATTG
>JABVXS010001307.1:0-16035 GCA_013365335.1 Madathamugadia hiepei | reverse complement strand
CCCCCCCCCCCCCCCCCCCCCCCCCCCCCCCCCCCCCGCGGGATGCATCATAGATTCCAACTAAAAAGCCATTTCTGGATCCTTCTAACAACGCCGCTTCATAGCCCTTATGAGTAAATCACAATTCTGTGAATACCGAAGTTTCACTTAATATTACTCCAATTATATCATGTTATAAAAAGTTATGAATTTGAAACCAATGTATATTTTATCAATTTATGTCTCTTTTTTTATGGTTTAGATCCGGTTACAACAAATTTTGATAAAAATGTTTTCAAAATCTACTTCACACAGCAAAAAACATATATAAGTGAACGGTCTCTATTAATTCAACTTCAACTTCCATTCACATTAACTAATGCTTATACTGACTAAAGCACAACATGCATCACAAAGCCTACACGAATCGAACCACCGGCAAGTGAATTTGAAACAAGCGATACGTATTGAGATATGTCGAAATGAGACTCCTGAAGGAAACAAATCTTAAAAATTGACCACAAAAGCAATATAACAGCAGCATTTCTAAGCTGCGATGAATCATTCTCTCAGTGAAAAAATCTACCGAGACAATCAATATGCAACCTGAAACGACAGCCAACTTCTAACTCTAAGCTATCATCATCAACCAGAAACTAATCTGAAAAATCATCATATGAGAACTACAAAATTATATTTGTGCATGAAAATGAAATGCCTAATTTAGAAACCAACTTCTCCAGCTCAACCAAAGCAAGGACTTTTACTACCATACCGGGAATTATAAAATTCATCAGAAACAGTAAATTAGTGAAGACGTTTGCTGAGAAAATAAAAATGATAATAGAGATAATGACTTTGTCAAATTCAAAAATATTAAACGTTCAAATCTAAATTTTAAGCTAAATAAAACTATCCAACGAACGACTTCAAAGGTTGTGAATTTCGAAAGAGACACGCGCTTGACGGAGTATAATCAGGGCAAAAACAATAAAAAAAATTAATAAACTGGTAATGAATGCTAAAATTACATAAACACATTTTCTGTAACTGTTCTAGAACCAATGACAAAGAAAAGAACAGAAAGAGCAAAACTTGTTCCTACGAAAACATTAGGTATTGCAAACCAGTAGTGTTAAATATCAACCATATTTACGAGAAGACAATCGTCAGAATGATTATTGGGAAGACCAGACTACGGTGAGACGTATGCGAATAACGCAGATATTGCAGACAAAGAAGAAATACATGCACTTCAATTCATGCAAATACTAATCTAACTTATTCATCGCAAATGTGTGACGCAATGGATCTCTTTTGCAGATATGTCTTCTCGACGAAGTGTCACGAATGTTTCAACTGAATGACACTTGTCCGAATGTTCCTTTTAGTTTAATCAGTGAAGCTTCTGTGCATACAATGACAAAAGATTCTTATCCAACTTAACCTGTAGATAACAACACTGCTCAGGTAAATAAAGGATTTCAAATATATAACCTCGATGAAATCCTAAACATCTCATACATTTTCATCTGATAAAACTCAGTTTCTAGGTCGGTCTTCCTATTTCATTAGTCATCCTACTTGATAGCCGTCTTTTCAGTTTTAGCCTCATTTATCTAATATATATCAATCTGGTACGAAGTGGTATTGAACAATGGGATTGATTCATCATTAATGTCAACATTTCAAACTCACAATGAATTGTGGAGCTATCAAAATCCGTATATATGTGCTTACCACCGAACATTCCCCAAAATAAGTTCAGCAACATAGAAAGGTGTGTTCTGGATCAACAAAGTTTCCTTTATATAAAGTTTCACTAATGCAAAGTTTAAACAAAATATGTCCAAATGTTCTAAGCATTCTTTGAGAAAAAAAAAAAAATGTTCAAAAATTGCCCCTCTCTCACATATTTGAAATTTTTAAATAACTTACTTTCCGATAATGTTTCTTTCTTTTCCTTGTTCTGCAACGTATCGTTGTTTCTCAGAAACAATTCGTCAGTTAGGTACCAGCCTAACGTTTTCGCGCCTCGAACTGAACAACCGCTTTTAGTAAAGCTGTAATTTGGTGACGTCCTTGTACCTGCTGTCGATCCTTTACGATTATTCATTCCTAGACATCGCGAGTCCAAACTTTGACTGTCGAAACCTCCACCTGTCATACCTTGTTTCGACACTTCTCCCTGCAACAGGTAATGAGATTTATACTTACAAAAATTTTCTTCTGAAGTTTGCATATCTCTTGAATTTTGGCGAATCTCTTCAGAACATATATGTTCACATCCGGCGATAGAAATGCGTGGAGCATGCTGCGTGAAAAATTAAACCCTTTCCAATGAAACCGTAGTGCAGGTAGAACAACAAGCAGCACTGCATTAAATAATGAAACTAAAGAGACATGTGCTGCTGAAGTGAGCAATCTTTTCTCCGGGATAACGATTAGCTTTTCACATACAACCGAAACTAACTGAGAATCCTCTCTGAAAACAAGGACATAACTCTGCATTTAAACAGTCATTGTGGATAAGGAAGGAAGAAATTTCGACCATTTAATGATGAAATCAACTAAATGTACAAGAGAAAGAAGAGGAAGAAAAGTAGACATATGTGTCTCTGCATGTGTGTCTGCCTATGTACACAAGTACTTTCATACCTTCCAGCAAAAGTTCAGAAAGTTGCCCTTATCAAGCTCAATAGTTCCTCTTGAAAACTTGCAGTGGTGTAAATGTGAACGCTTTTGAGAGTGAATCATACATGTGCATTTCACGATAAAATTTAAGTTCGACAAAATTCAGGTGTTTACGAGCATCATCACCCAAAAAATAATTTCGTGATATTTATACTTGACAGTGGCGCTGCAATGCACAAATTCATTTGCAATTTTAAAACAGCATACAATTTTCCAATCCACGGTAGTCTAACGAATTATCATCTATAATTTCTGTTCTCTATTTTTCCTTACAACAATGTAAATCAGTTAAAAAGCCTACAGAAAATTAACAATTTGGAAACTCAGTAAACCGCTAAAGTGCGCAGTGATAAATGATGTGGGAATAAGACTTGAATTCATTAGATGTCCGAACGGAATCTTACAGCTTTTTTGATAGTAGAAAGGAATCCATCAGCACGAAGTTCTTTTGCAACAAAATTGTTGAATGTATAAATCAGCAGAGGCCCGAAGATGTTTAGAAGTGTCAAACTAAGGAATCATTAGTTGAACATAAAGAAATTAACATACATGACGGGTGGTGAAAGGTCGTAGCAACCATGTAAGTGCTAATTATCGAAGCAACGGTCACAACTAATGCTACACTTTTGCTTCGAGAAATGTAAAGTAGATTGAACTACTCTGACAACTTTTATATAACTCATATGCTTTTTGTCATAAAGTTCACAAGATTATTCAAAAACCGTTCAGCTAGCGCAGCAATGATATAACAGCTGCAACTGCTTGTTTTCCAAAAATCAAAATCTTCATACAATTCATTGATATCAAGGGCATCAAATTCAATTACCTTTTTCTATCCTCCTCGAAAATTTATTAACGCAGGAAATTGGTGATACCCACTTTGAGGAACTGAACTCTCTAAAGAGCAAAATTTCATGATGCATATATTAAATCTCTGTAATTTTTTCCAACTTTTCTGCTATGGATGAACCTATCATTTCACTATTTTCATAAAATGGGAAAAGTAAAACATCCGAGTAATACGTCAGGAAAATTCGACAAAATTGTAATGGTCAATAAAAACACGAGAAAATAAATGCCAAAATACCATGCCTATAAATGAAAATGAGTTAAAAATCATGAAAATGAACTGACAGAATTCAAAGCATCCTCTGAAGCCACCTGTTTTCCACCAGTATCACTATTTTTTAACTGGTATTTAACGATGAACAAATGAGTCCAAAATAATGAACGGAAAAGAGCATTTAAAAGTCTAAATTATCAGACGCCAACAGTCCAAAAACGTGGTTCACAGTAGGATAGAGTATATATACTTCGTCAAGGTTTGTTCATCAGTAGAAATTGACAAATCAAGGAGAACAAGATTCGTCCAGCTCGTTTACCACATTAGCACGAGCTCTTTTGCTAATAAAACAGAAATAACGAAGAATAGATACTGTATAATCTTTGTTTTTCATTTTAGTAAAGAAAAATGGCATAAAATTAGCCAGCTTTCAACTCCAACTGTAACAATCGAGCCCGCTTAGATTACCTCTACCAAAATAGAAATATGATCGATCACGAATGATACAAATGCATCTCAAAGCTAATCTTTCTTCTTGCTCAATAAACAGGAACTATCGAATTGGAAAATTTATAAGTAGGAAACACCATTAAAATGATTAATGGGAAACAGAGTGAGAGCAATATTGGTGGAGTGTGGTGGGAGAATCAAAGGAATAAGCACGGTGTTTCTGCCATCAACAATAGGAACTATGTAGCTGAAGAAACAAAACAGAAACCTATCATCTCAGAAACTTATCAGTCCCTACCGCACAACTTGCTCCAATTTTTGGTGGTCGAAGTGGACACCGCTCTAGACTACGGCTCCATAATTACAGATCGACTATCGTCACCTTGAAAGATTTGTCCAGCTCGTTTCCCACATTAGCACGAGCTCTTCTGCTAATAAAACAGAAATAACGAAGAATAGGTACTGTAAATATAATAATGAAACCTTTCGGAACTTTCAAAATGATGAGAGAGAACACAGAAAACAGAAAAACAGTAAAACAAGTTTCTGATCTTTGCTTTTCATTTTAGTAAAGAAAAATGGCATAAAATTAGCGACAGCTTTCAACTCCAACTGTAACAATCGAGCCCGCTTAGTTCTCTTCTTAACTCGAATTCTGCCAATGTCCTTTTTGTCTAAATTTAAATGTCACAATAAATCGTTCACATTCGGTCACCCGATCTTTACATAATCCCGTTTATCAATGATATCAATGCGAACACTATTCTATTATACAATGCAATGCATGCACAGTACACCTGATCGTGTCATCAATCTCAGGTCATTCTACACTTTTCTCTGAATAGGACAAATGAGATTAATAAAAAAGGTCATGGTTAAAGAAAGAACTAAAAAACCAATCTCAACTGAAGGGTGACAAATAAGTGCTGTGAAACTGTTTCCTGTCTTACACCCACTATCACTACATGAAATCACTGCTCACTTCAAATACTTGATCCATTAACCCAATTTGTATCATTCAAAATTTGCTCTCATATGCTGAATCACAGAGACAGGTACGGGTCAAACTTCCTTGCACTAGCAAGCTTGACATCATAATCCAAACTGTACTCCGACAGAACAAATTACCATATAATGCAAATTTACTGCCACACTTAACACCCTAATAGTGATATTTATCACTATAATGGTGACGATAACGGATAACGGTGATATAACTGCTTCAGTAAATCAACACACAAAGGCATGAACACTGTGCTATGGCGGGAAAATCACGCAAGAATTGGTTTATATTTTAACAAATGTCTCTTCACCCCCTCCCCCATCCTGCCACATGGGTGTTGTTGCACTGATCAGCTCGGATGTGTCATGTGAATCCATCACTCTCAACGTCCTTGAACACCTCCAAAGAAAGAAAACAAATTAAGCTTCCCGATGATATGCACTACTTGCGTCACCCTTCAGCTATTCAAATGAAATTAAATCATTCAGCGAATTTTAACTGTTTCGGCAGTGAGAGTCACAAGAAACAGTCTAAAAATTCCTGAAAAAAGTACGCATTTTGGTGATTTGGAGCAGAAATTTACTGAAATGTTGAACATATATTAATAAAAAAAATGGCTTGTGGGACCGTACGTATATCAGTTCATCAGTAATATAAGTGACGAGCGTTAGTAAGTGACGATACTCGACCGTGTTGGGGCAGTTCTGTTTTAATGACACGCAGATGAGATATTAAGTAAAAGTCTCTACGGCTCTACCGCGTACCTGTTGCACCTAATGTCCTCGCTGCATTAAACATGTTCATCAACTAACAGTGGTCATTCCTTCCATTTTGCTGAGAAGCAAAAGTTTGAAGCAGAAACAGGAATGGCTTTCTGTTGTTGTTGTTGTTGTTGACACTCACTACAGCTAGTGATTTAGAAAACAGTGACAGCCATAATGACCGACCCTGACTTCTCATTTTCGCATTAAACAAAAAACTTGTTTCTCAATCAGTAGGATAAAGTAATTTGAAAAAATGTCGAAATAAAAGGAGGAATAGACCGAAGTGTTAATTTGACAATTCCCTTTTATTAGGAAATTAAATGGATTGAAGAGTCTCGGAAAGAGAAGTGAGGAGTAAAGAGAAAAGCACAGGAATGATAAAGAAAGAAAAGGCGATATTTCTACCACAGTTTTCATCTCACAACATCTCTAAGAACATAGAGATGCAGTCGGAAGCGACCTTCGATAAAATCCACATTAAAGACCGAGAGATGTGATCGAAACTACTGCTTTGTTTCGAAATAAGTATCGATCATATAGTGAAACATTCGCCCACTTCGACATTTCGAAATTGACAAATGACGTAAAAAGCATGCACTGTTGCAGTATCAACGATGATTTACAAACAAACATTAAAGCCAGTGGAGTTACATGACAGAAAGACATTTCATTCAAATTGATATCATTGTCACTGGGGGACATATCAGAGAACTTAACGACAATGCTTGTTGACGGTTGTTGAACTGCCTGAGAACAGGGACGGTTCTGTATATTTCGAGATCAATCCTGTTTATTTGCAGTTGAATGAACGGAGAGAGCAATTGGCCTGCGGAGTGTTACCTGGTGATATATTACTCACACAAAACTTCCCACGGAGAAAAACTGTGGTAGCCACTACTACCTCTGCAACACTTCACGGCAGCAGTGGCAACAGCAGTAAGAGACTGATCCGTCACAGAACAGCAAAACCAACATCCTCATTATGTGCTATTCGGGTGAGTGTGTCTTTCTATTTCGTCATAAAATCGATATCAGAAAGGAAAGGAGAAATTGAACACATGCATTTGGGAAGTGATTCAGTTTGAACACAACCGTGACTAAACCTCACCTTCAATCCCATCCCTGCATGTAAACCACCTGCTTGAGATGTGATGGATTGGTTCAGTAACTTCGCCGTAGGTTCCCATCGGATGTGGACAGCTCACATAAGTACAGCAGCTTTTCTGGCAATGAATGAACAACGCCAATGTACAGGAAGCACACCAGCGAAAGAATGCATTTGCTGGCAGTGCCACAAATTTTCCTTGACTAAAGATCACACTGAATCATCCTTTCAGACAGCTGTTAACAAAGGAATTGTTCAACCCTAAATGAGTAATAATGGGAAACGGCATGAGGATGAAGGAGGACGACTGAGAAATAAGTACTACACCTATCGGATCATTCATCTTGTCATGACGGCTGTTTCTCTGCAATGAAATTGCCAACAATACCACACTTGACCCCACTGTATGTTCCATATGCTTTTGACATCTTAGAAACTTCACAACAATGAAGTGCAGTTGCAGAAGTGCTAGCTATATAATAGTGCGATTATAAAAGCTAACCTAACGTCCAAAATTCTACCTAGCATCAGTAGGCCTTGCAAAAGAGCTACCGATCCGTTGATACTCTCGGAAATTTAAAAGAAGTGGCATTGTCGGTGAAAATACTACACTTTATCGTTACCCTATAGCGACTATATGATTTTGTGTTCTCCATGGAAACATCACTGGGATGGAAGGGAAAATTTCCCAAGACCCCAGAGAGAGACAGTCGTGTTACTATGACTCATCCATCTCTTTGGTCAGATGCGCCTAGTTTTTTTCCTATCCCTCCCTGATGGGATAGCGCGTGTGGCACGTGAAAATATTTCGCCATTTCAACTTTTCCTGAATCAATGAAGCAAATCCCTTTCTTTCTCCTTTGCAACCGTTAACCTTATCATCGATTGGGTGGCTGATGATTATTTGATAACTACCCGGCTATTCAGTTCACCTCTTACTTTAACGCCAGCTGTCCAATACGTCATTGAGAATGTTTGAGTTAAGCTGCTGTCAGCAGTAATGCGGCCCAGATTCGTCTTCCCATCCATCAGTAGGACTTTCAGGCTCCGTGACAAGTCTTTCCACCTGACATTACATCTGTTTTAATTTTAGACAATTTAACTGTGGCTACAAATTCCTTGAAGTAATAGAAATGCAATACTTCCTGGTATCACAAAGAGAGCCATCATGGCTTCTGAAGTTCCTCCTTTTGATGTGATTGGGACAAACTGATTCTTCCCATTGCACTTTTCCTCAAACAAGTTATTCCAGTTTTCTGCCTTTCCTTAACATGAAAATTGCATTGTCCTGAAATTTCACAAATCTTTTCTCAACTGCAAAATTGTGACGGAAGGAGAGCACAACAGAACAACTTATTATGCCGGTGTTCGACAGGAAGACTTTCCCGTTTGACATTCTTTGTTGTCTTCCTGTTTTCTTTCTTCATTAGTCTCCTTAATAGCGACTAATTTCTGATGACAAAATTACATTTCCCAAATAAAACACGACTGTCAAGAACTGGAATAGCTCGAATTGATTAAATCAGAACAGACATTTTTATAAATCATTTTTGATTCCGCACCCTCCGTTCCATTATTTCAGCAGTTCAAAATGTTTGGTGATTCGGAATAATTGCGGAATTCCGTGCTCTTCACTACTACGTTGTCGTAAAAAAAATGCCTGTTAAGGTTCCTTACACATTTCATCGTTAAGTTCCTATTCGCAGTAATTGGCGATCAATTGACCTTCAAAACTATGAATTCGAAAGAGACAATCGCAGTTCATTAAAGAAGATATTTTGAAAAGAGTATGGTTAACATTTATATTAAAGTCGCAAATGAAAACACATGGATGCAGTGTTACTTTCGATCGGTGAACCATACATGACACTGGTTTGCTCTACTTGGAGGTATGCGACTTGGTCGCAAGTTTAAACTCAGAAGTACTACTTCCAAGTGACCGGTTCGTTTAAATCGAAATATCACTGATCTAACATTTTTTTCAAACGAGCATGAAAAATGCGTAGAAGAAGAGGTAACGTACTTTGCAAGTACGTTATCTCTTTTTGGTCCAGCACTTCTCCTTTCTCCTCTGTCCTAAAAGTAAAGGTAAAGTAATTGCAAAATCTCAACACCAAATAGGTGGTGTGTTTATGCTCTGCAGAAGTGTATGACAACTGCGGTAAAGCCTTTCAATTCTTCGATCAAATCCGCGCAAGTAAAATTGGTCACACACATGAAAGAAAGATGCAGTTGAAAAGTTCCACAGCGAACTACGCATATACCAATCCTATCAACATTTCTAATCACTGTTCCCCTAATTCAACAACAGCATATAGACACTCACCACTTCAAGGAATAATTGAAATAATCCAAATAACTTCATCAGTTCTACTCAGCGACTGCGACACTTCTAGTACATAATCCATGATACAAAAGATGAACTCAGTGTTAGTTCGTATAAATCTTTAAAAGCTATTTGTACATACTGAAAATTGATTTGAATCGTTAATTAGCCGTTTCTTTACAATTTTAACGAAATTCTGACATATATGCTCCTCCCCATTCAAAACATGCTCGAAGGATACACAACAAGTCAAAACGAGCACTTCGTATTCACTGGTATGACTTGAATTTGATTTGATCCTTGAACGGAGGTAGAAAACACAGAAGATAAGGTGGAAATTTCAACATCACCTGAACCACAGCTTACGATGCGATCCGTATTAGCGAAATGACAGGATAGATGCAGCATTTCGCTCAGAATAAACAGTACAAGAGAACCTGACCGTATTACTGAACTTATCGAAATGTCGTCTAATCATCTCAGCAAAATGACATCACGGAATTTTGTGGAGACAGGAGAAATGATGAAGCGTGACGTGTAGAAAGATAACACCATTTATTGTATGGAAAAGGGAGTTATTGATGGATCCTTGGAAAATTTATGACAACAAATGTTCAGTCAGATCCACGGTCCAGAGCGACAAGAATGTTTAAAGTAAAGATTTAAATCTACCCTTAGTATAGTACTGTTTCCATTAGTGCAACACTCGTTGACTTCCGGGACAGAAACGGTGACTTAGATGAAATGCGCAGCAGTGGCAAGTGAACATTTTTCACTGAAAATGAAGAGATTTTTGCAAGTGACAAGGACAACTGCTGACGACACTGAACGATTCGAATAGCAACATCGGGCTCCCTTTGAAGAGAAGAAAAAATCCCACATATCCCATCGTTGTGCACTCAAGACTGAAATTCACTTTTCATCGTAGCATTTTTGTTTCTGTTCCAAAATCCATTGACGAGATTCCTTCGCATATTGTTTAAGTAGTTTTAGAGTGAATGATGACAGGAAGTTGCAACTGGGTGGGGATCGACAAAGAGCAGCATGAAAAGCTTGCGGAGGCAATGAATTCTGGAAAGCCTTGTTGAGAATAATAGGATGCAGACGGAAATAAGTGCAAGGACGAGAAGAGGCCTGTGTCCAGATGGAAAAAGCTCAGTTCCAGACGCAATCAATCAAATGCGAAATGCCTCCCGACTTTTTCCTTCCGTCTGCCAGAGATACGACGGCCTGTTTTAAATATGTAAGACATATAGTAATTAGACGCACTTCTCATCCCTCCCTTGCCCTCTGGAAGAATTACCACAGCTTTATCGTAAAACACCCCTGTAATCAAGAGAGTGACAATCTTTTGTCAGGTGGAGTTGAACTTAATATCCTAGAAACACAAGCAGTTGGCCACGACTCTTCAAACTTCGAAATCCGCCCTACTGAAGAACAGTTACTGAATTCAACCGGAAGCGCACTACGTCATACTTTGACGGATTATTTCTAATGCATTTGTAGTAGTAGAAGTGATGATGATCTAGCGATGGCCGTTAGCTCCAATAATAAGCCTGGTGCCGAATAAAACCGGCTAGATTTGATCTTAGATGTTTCTCATTATCAAAATGATCAGCTGTTGAACATCTTAAAATAAATTTCAGTCATTCATTATCAGCAAAACGTGAATGAAAGGACTTTGCAGTTCACCTCAAATGGATATTAGCAAAACTGGACTTGAAGCAGTCAATATCCCGCCTCTTTGAGATATTTCAATTTAATTAACAAATTTTCGGCAATAATTTAGCAATATCTCTTTATGGGAAGAGGAGAGCAATCTCCATTAAACTTTATTTATACTATCCCTTCATCTTTATCTATCACATCTCTTCCACAAGAAGTTGCTAAACTTTCTCTTTTTATTCCATAGCGACTTTGCAGATTTTTCGCAGACTTCAACAAAAGTTCCTTCAATTGTCCATCCAAATTTCAGTGCCTTTCAAAATTCTTTTCCCAACACCAAATTGAGTGAAAGTTTTGAAAGAATCGAACAGTTAATTTAAATGTTTTCTGATCAAACGCTTCTAAGGACCTTGAACAATCCGCACAGGTTCATTTCAACGACATCGCACCTCCAATATTTAATATTACTTTCAATTAGTGACATGGAATGAGATGAAATGGCAGTGTCCAGTTCAATTAAAGCCTTATCATATTTCTTTAATATCTGGAAAAACGTTCATGTGCTATCTGTAAAAACAAAATATTTTAAAAGCGAAAAGACGACAAAGAAGGAGGACTATATTTCGGCAAGAAAGGAGACGAGCAAATTCAATTACTTTCCAAATTCCAAAACTTTACACTTGGAAGGTACTTTTGGAAACCAGAAAAGTGAAGTAGTTCTGAACTAACCATCTAATTTGAATTATTTAAAATTTAATAAATGAAATGCATTTTTTGGGATGAAAAATGATTGGCAGCCTGTTATCAATTTGCTCAACAGCATCCTATCATGAATTTGTGAATTCAATTCTTTTAAATTCCTATTCAGAGAAATGTTTCAACACATGGTCACTTTGAAATTGCAACAGTTCAATTTTTTTTATCCTTCTCAACAAACAAAGTTCCACTCATTGGAGTTAAACTTTCCAAGGCAAGAGTATGCCAACTGTGGCTTCTAGTTATGACACATTCTAACTCAGAATAAGCCAGAAACACTACTTTTCATAAAGAAAAGTTCATGAATGAATCAATTTGATCATTGGGTTGAGGCCTGCGAATCTATCGCTGCCCTATCTTGAGAAACTGTCATCGAAGGAAGAATGAAGAATGCCTTCTGTTTGCTTCCTTTTGAAAATGATCATGAAAATACAAAATTCCAAATGAGTCGATTAAAATCCGAATGCGACGAAACGTTGTTCCATTTCGTCTACCAAAGCGTCCAGCACCGACATGAACCCGCTGCAATACTACTTCATTGATTTCATCAGCATCACCGTTAGCTTGATGACAAGGAGCAGCCGAAGATTGTTTCGGGACTCAATGTCATCACAGCTTGGCTGAAATCTATCTGACAGATTTTACTCAATCAAGCTGGTACAATGAGCACAGATTCCTAGATTATATGGTTACGTTTACCCACTCCGTCCAACAGATTTCAACTATAACAATTTTAGGAATTAGTATTAAATCTTGTACTTGATAATATTTCCAAAATGTTTTTCGTCAAGCTCTAAAAAAATAAAAAACAACACAGGATGCGAAGTTGGAAATCAGTCATTATGAT
The DNA here is from genome assembly GCA_013365335.1 of Madathamugadia hiepei. Classification (NCBI taxonomy): domain Eukaryota; kingdom Metazoa; phylum Nematoda; class Chromadorea; order Rhabditida; family Onchocercidae; genus Madathamugadia; species Madathamugadia hiepei. Next base: position 3,383 of record JABVXS010001307.1, on the reverse strand, counting down.
CAGTAAATTTCATAAAATTTAAGCGTGAAAAGTTCAGTCACATCACATTTCCTTCGTGCACTTCCGGAAACTTTACTGTACCCAAAGATCATGAATAATGATGGTGCGGCAGGTGAACATTAGGATTGCTAGCTTATAAATGTTGCTCATCGACAAAAACTTCCTTAAAGTCTTTTAATAAAATCAAGTGTATTCTCAAATTTGAGGATCACGATTCTTGAATATATATTAAACAGCTAATGTAGAGCTGAACCTAAAATATGGACGAGTTTTCAGATGGACTGTTCCGTTATAAAACTTTCAAACAAAAAGTGTTCAAGTGTTCTGGAAACTATCAGAACAAACTAGCCATTCCTATCAATTCATTGCGGTCATTACTAATTTAGACAATCAAAAATTATATTTCCACCGGAACTGTATATGTAACACGTTCGAAATATACCACTTATAAGAATAATACTTCCTTACATAAGCCGGGAAGTAAGGAAGAAGGCTTAGACAGAATGTTATCAAGTGAAGTGATGAAGCCGTGGAAGCCAACACAGCTCACTTGTATTTGGTTCAATTAAATTTGAATTTCCATTTGAAGATGGTAGTCAGCAGCTTCAGCAGACATTGTAAATGGCATAAAAAATTTCGATCACTGAACTAATTTAGGTGATATACAGTACTTTCGAAAATCTAATCAAAAGATAAAAAATTCAAAACTGAAATTTAACATTTTAATTTTGCAATAATTTTAAATGCTTTCAGCAACATCCATATACAAATTCTACAGCTGTCCTTATTGAAAGGATGAGCACAGTAAACTTGACTGATCACCTTTTACCTGTCAATTTACCTAAAGAAACTTGAATAAACGCTACGTCCACTTTTCTAAATGGTAATTCAGGTTATTTCGAAGGACCAGTGTTTGAGTACCAATTTCTGCTATCCTTCACTGCTGAGTAATGATGAATTAGCTGAGATATATTCACGATAGGTAAGCAAGCCTGATTCGTCGATTTGAATTTCTGGACCTACCGACCCCCTCCCCCCCAATGCAGAGGAGAATGATTAAAGATGGATAGCGTTCTTTCACATTTATTTTGCCGTCAATTCTAGCAAAGGATTTAGTTGAAAAGAAATTAGCAGAGTGAACTTTGATCAAAATTAGTTCAATGGAAAAAGGAAGAGCAAATTTTGGTTCTAAAATTAGGGAAGAGAAAGAAACTATTATCAGTGCAAAAATCAGAAATGATGCAGGAGAAGGGAAGGAAACAAATGACCGTGCAAATCATCTTAGCAGCAATAACAGGACAGTGATTATTCAAAATGATTGACAAGTCTATTCAACAACACAGAATGATAAACACATGTTTCATTTCATTTTGGAACAGGGCTTCCTCAATGTAAGTGCAAGATTTATTCAAATATTTAAATAGTAGATAGTAGAGAAAGAGAGATTTGAAGAGTAAAGGAAGACCTCCTTGCACAGAATCACATCTCCAGAACAATCCATCCCCTACAATTCCACCGCTATTCTTTAAAAACATGATATGAACTAAAAAAGGGCACACTGTCTTCCATCATCATTTGATGTGTCAATTTTCAGTGAAATTTGTGTGAGGAAAACACAGATTGGCAAGACTCCAAGCGAAATTTATGTGGTACACAAAGAGAAAGAGAAGGAAAAGAAATCAATGCCGTCCTGTTGAGTGAACGTTCGAGTTGACGAGGCGCTGTGAAAGAGGGATGACCTTCAGGCCGAAGTGGGAGGAGGACGAGGGTCAGCTAGAATGCAAGCACAACAGATAACTAACACTTGCCGCTTAATGGTTGCCAGAGTTCCACAGAGAGAATTTATCACTTCTACCACCACCCAATAATTTGAGAGAGAGAGAGAGAGAGATGAAAGTGCTCTGTCCTCTCTGTTAACACCTTCCCTTCTTACCCTCATCAGAACCACAGAAGATATTGTCCTTCTCAGCCTTAGCTTCATGAACCAAGTGACAATTAGCTTCGTGAACCAAGTGATAAGGGTAAAGTTTAAAAAATCTTATTGTAGAGTGAAGTCCATCCAGCATTTCTGTGATGCATACGAGCGAACTGCAGTCCTTATCATCATTATCAAGTACAGTTACTGTTGAACTGTAAGAATGTGGAAGAGATCAAAGCTGTGGAGGGGAAATGAAAGACGAAGCAGGGCAGGCGGGCCCATGTGTACAAGTTCTATTGGTGTTGCTTCTGAAATGGATCAAACGGGAACGTGAAAATCAGTGCATAGGTAAGAAGGCATTTGGAGATGAAACAGTCTGGAACAACATTCATTCCAGAGCAACTGAGAGTGACTCTGAAGAATGTTGTAAAGATTTTCGATATATTTCTGATTTGATATGTTAATGAAATTCTTTTCTTTTGAAAAATGAAGGCCGAATGAACGCTATCAATTACGAATTCATTTTAATTTAATCATGCCATCAAAGAGGGAAACCGCATCACTAATATACGAAAGCAGAGGAGGTCCAGTTGGTCAACAGTTTGCGTTTTTCGGAGAGACAAAGCCATCATATACTTTATCTGCGAAATATGTGGCTCTACATGAAATTTCGTAATCGTATCTTCTCAAATTGAACATCAACAAATTTATTGAGAAATTGATTCTTAAAGCTAGTCTCCATCATTTTTTCCGAATTTTCATTTTTATAAGAAACATGAACGGCAAAAGCGGAAGGAAACAAAAGGAATGAATTGTTTTCAGATTGGAAGAAATTTCTGGAATGCACAAATTTGGTTCCCATTGCAACGGCAGCAAAGCAACAAAACAAGGACATAAGGAACTTGCATGAAATTGAGTTTTCTCAATTTCTCGAGTTTTTCACTCTTGATTTGAATTATCGGAGTGAGCTCTCCAATGATCCCATCATCGGAACAGGGAGCTGGAAATTAGATATATCATGTCAGTAATTTTTATATGAGAATGTTCATTTTGTTGGGTTTTTGAGCGGTCGGTTCTCAACAGAGCTCTGTTGTTGATCTCTTGACCTTTATTGACCTTTTATTATTGAATTTAATTAACGATAACAGCATCGGCAGCAGGGTGTTGTTGTCGTCAATCAATCACTACTGCGCGGAAAAAAGTAATGGCAAACTACTTCTGTACCTCCAAGAAAATTTGATGGATGAAAGAAAATCTGGAAAAGAGGGTAGGTGTATTTCGAAATCGGAATGCACTAGTAGAGCGACATCAGCGATTCCATGAGGGATAATGAAAAAGAAAGAAGGTATCAAAATCGGAACTTGGAACGTGAGGACGATGAATAATGGGAAATTGGATTTGGTCAAAGCGGAAATGGAAAGAATAAAAATGGATTTACTAGGAATCAGCGAATTAAAATGGACGG